>VYZU01056912.1:25492-58267 GCA_013401355.1 Ceyx cyanopectus | reverse complement strand
TGGAGAAGAGGAGACTGAGGGGGGACCTCATCAGTGTCTGTCAATATGTTAAGGGCAGTGTAGGGAGGATGGAGTCAGACTCTGCTCAGTGTCATCCAGTGACAGGACAAGAGGCAATGGGAGTCAGCTGGAGCACAAGAGGTTGAGGGGAAACACAAGGAAAAACTTGTTCCCAGTGAGGGTGCCAGAGCCTGGCAGGGGCTGCCCGAGGGGGTTGTGGAGTTTCCTGCTCTGGAGACATTCCAGCCCCACCTGGATCTGTTCCTGGGTGACTTGGTCTAGGTGATCCTGCTCTGGCAGGGGGGTTGGACTAGATGATCTTCTAGGTCCCTTCCCACCCCTCACACTCTGTGATTCTGTAAAATGCGGCCCCACCCCCAAAATGGAGACCCTGCCCACAAGATGGCAGCCCCACCCACAACGTGGAGGGTCCACCCACAAGATGGCGGCCCCACCCACACGATTCAGTGACTCTGTGACTGTTTCACCAGTGGGTGCGTTTGCTCATTCTGCCATCAAGTAACTGAATCCATCTGCCATTAACTGGGGGACACCAGGGCAAGTTTGGTTCATTATCTTCATGTTCCTAAATTCTGTCCCTTTTTATAGCCACTAGAGTTCACAGCTTCGAGCTTCCTCTACTACTAAGTTTCCATGAGGGAAAAGCTCTCACAGGTACCAAATATTCACTGCAGGAAACAACATCACCATTGGTCTCCAATCAACACTCCCTTTAAGGAAGACAGTGCTGGAGCTGGAACTGCAGAGGCAGACAAGAAGGATGAAGCTCTCAGCTGAAGATGCTCAGGCCATGCAGCAGTCCTGGGGCTGCACTGGACAAGCATCCAAGCCAGAGCCCTAGATGGCAAAAGGCTTTTTAACCCCTCTCCCAAGAACCCTTGTCATTCCCTCACCACTAATCACCAGTGTCCTGCTCTCAGATGGATGGATGAACTAATTCTTGTTGAGAAGAGACACATCAAAGATATACAGGCTCTGTGATTTCCATTTCTCCACAGGATAAGGACCCAAGTCTTGGCAGGCACAGCTGAACTATTTTGCAGGGTTTAATAAAGGGTGATTTCTTTCTCTCACGTTGCTCAAACCAACTCTTTCCTCCCATCCTCAAATAAATTAGCCCCTGAGATTATTCCATTTCTATTAGACAAAGAGCAAATTTCATTCGTTGATGGAAGAAAGCGAAGAGCAGACTAAAAGAAAAAAAAATAACAGTTCTTACAGTCAGGGAAGAAAATTCACTACAGGAGACAGGCAGCTAATTCTGTTTAATTCTGCCTTAACACTTCACAGAAGCTGTTTGTACCAGCACAAAGTGGCTCTCCAGATAGAATTTTCATGTGAAATTACAATTTAATTTCACTCTTTTCACACCAATAAGGATTTGGGGATGCAAGATAATTTCAGTAAAAAGAAAATAAACCAAATATTTCACCAAGGGATAAACCAGGAAAAGAGCAGATAATTTGACACTGAAAATTCATTTTGAAAATTTCAATAGTTCTGCCTGAATATCTCTTCTTTGGTATGGAAGGGATTGGAAATATTTTGGAAGGAGAACTCCGTATGTTACAGTTCCTGTGACACAGAGTAGTGGTTCAAAGTTAGCACTTTTATGACAAACATCAGTTTATCTCTGCTATTGCATGTGTAAAACCAACTGGGTTCCCACTGCTCCTTGAGCAACTAAAAATACTGTGAAGCTCATTTTCCTTTTCATTAGCACTGAAGACAAGAAAAAAAAACTATTTCCAAGATACAGCAACAAAAGCAGCCAAGCACTCCTCAGGCATAAGCAGCTCTCCTCATGCACCCACTCTACACACTAACCCACCAGTCAACCTCCAGCACCAACTAGAACTAACTGGAAGCAGCAGCTGCCTCCACCACTCCTGGGGGGAGAGAGAAGCAAGGCAAAGAGTGTTGCCAGTTTTCTGGATCCCCGTGCGTTCTGTTTTCAGAACTGATGAGCAGAGGCCTTGAGGCCTCAGAGGGTATTTACTGTACTGTGCTATGGGCAAAAGAAGGGGCCTCTACATAGAATTTCCTGCTGATGAGGCTGTTGTAGAGCTCCCTGCTCACATAAGTCGTGCAAGAGTCTGGTGATAGGGCACAGGTAACCTGCTCTAGCCACACAAGTGTAAGCTTGCACACAGCACAGAGGATGCTACTCTACATACACATAATAACAGCATTTGTTTTTGTGCCAAACGGGTGGCAGGCTCAGCAGAAGACCCCTCCATCCCCACACCAGAGTCACAAGAGAACAGCTCTAAGACTAGAAAAGGCCAAACTCACTCCCACAACAAAGGAGCTGGAATCTTTTCCTGTGTGTCCTAAATATACACGCTTGCAGGTGGGAGTTAAAAAAGCTTCACATCCCACAGCAGCAGAGCTGCCCTGCTGTAATTAAAGGTCATGGTTTTGACCCTGATATAGGGCAGGTGCAGGATGTCTCCTGGGCTGGTCTGAAAGGTGGTGTGAAAGCAGCACATGCTGTGCAGCAGAGCTTCTTTTCACTATCAGAGTCTTTCAACTCTTCAGCAAAGAAAGAACCAAACAACATAAAACACTAATCAGAAAAAATAAAATAAAACCCAACAAGAAAACACCAGTTTCAGTGCATGCAAGATTCATCTTGGTTATGGTAACTTGATGAATGCTGCTATTGTTTGAGAGAAGAAAACAGGCACTGGAGGTATGCAGCTGACAAAAGCTATTTACCCTCCCAGGTTGCAAGTCAGCTAATGTGCCAGCTGCAAGAGGCACACAGACCACCATGCACTGGGAATGATCCCTTCCTACTGGCACACAGACATACACCAGGGATATTTTGGTTACAGTTAATCTGAGCACCCATGAACACCCAAAGACAACGTTGAAGCACCAACTTGTTGAGCAAGGCCTGGGTCAGGAAGACTGCCACAGTTTAAAGATGTAACTGCTTGCATACACTGAACTGCATTGTAGTGCAGGTTTGCACAGATCTGGGACTATTATTCAAGCAGTAACCATCAGAGGAGCCCATCAATCCAGCAGATACACAGCAATATATATACAAATATAGCAAGAGAGAGACCTCCAAGGTGTCTGAGCACTCACCAGCTCCAAGCACTGCCGGTGGCCGTATGCAGCAGCATAATGCACAGTGTTGTATCCCTCTTTGTCTTCCAGGGATGGATTGGCATCATTTTGGAGAAGGAACTCTAAACACCTGTGGACAATTCACTTGTTTCACTGATAGCTCACAGTATTTCACAGCTATCTCTCACTGCAACTGCTGAAAACTGTCTGTTAATTCCTTCTTTCTGGTGGCACCTCAACTCACTGCTGAGTTTCCCTCTTTTCACCAACAGCTGCCCATATTCAGCATGTTTTAAAACAGAAATCACCTCTGAAGATCATCTTCAGAAGCAACAACCTTCAGCCCAACCTTTGCTACTCTAGATCACATGATTTTCTACTACAAAGCCTAAAAATCCCACCTACACAACTCTGTATCATGTTGTAAACAGCCTAGAATTGTTAATACTGGATGAAAAAACTCTTTGATCAAATGATTGCCCTTCAACCATGCACTCTGGCAAGCTGAAAAACAAAGAGCAACTAAGTTAATTTCCTAGCATGTATAGACACAAATAGATTTTCTTCTTTGTTGACTTTGTTGACATAGTTTTTTAAAATCATGTGTTTTTCAGATGATCCCTTGAGCTCCTTGAAGTGCCTGGCACTTTCACTTATACCATCAAGAAATTATCATATTTTTATTGCACCTTCTTCCACAGCTTGTAATTTGTAGTGAATGCAAGACTGTCATGTGATAAAGGGGATTAAAAACAAATAAAATCCAATCCTTACACAGTTAGATGAAAATGTCACTCCAAGTAAACAGAGGAAGCCATTGCCTACTTATTTTTGCAACATACATGCTCAGTGCAGAGCAGTAAAATGAGACAGTGCATGATACTAAAGAATTAACAAATTAATGAAGCAGTACATTTTCAATTAAGGAACAGCAACGAGCACAGAAACAGAAATATTAGGGAATATATGGACACAGGGGAGTGCAGAGCTTTTTTCTTCAGGTTAGCCCTCATTAAAGCCAAGCACTGTGTTTAGCAGAGCAATGAACAAGCAAAAGCAGAGTGTAAACTGCAGCCCAAAGCAGTGGCATTCTCCAGAAATGGAGTCTAACTGCTTTACTGACACCAAACTTACAGTGCAGCTTCTTTTTCCTTCATCTCACTGGCTCTTTCAAGTTCTTCAGTATTTTCATGGGAGTTACCTAAAATATTCTTTCTTCTTGGCACAGAGGACAGAAAAATGCAACTTATTTTCACAATCCCATACCAGTGGTGTTGATGCAGCCTGTCACCCACCCCCAAAATCCTCTTCAAGGAGCTGACCTCTTCCAGCCAACAGTAAGAATTATAGGAGTGAAATGAGTTCCTTTGAAGAGAGGAACTGAGGATTACCACAGCCTGCTTCTTCCTTCAGCAACCTGCTGCTTCTTCTCTAGTCTTTAGGATCACTGATACTGAATTTCTCCACATTGAATCTGCATTAGCAACACTAATTCAGCTTCTTGAGATTCTTCAGAGCTCAGCCTGTCTCCATATTCCTGCACACCCAGATCATTACTGTCACCTCTGCTTCCCAGCTGGATGGGTGGCAGACAGAAAACTAGCATTTCTGATTTTATAATCATGACTGTGCTCCTTCTAGGCCACCCAGGCTAACACATAATGAGTTTACAAGCTGCTATGATCATGGATTGGTAGGTTTTTAGAAGGACAGTTTGCTAATTTCAATCTCAGTATGACACAGAAATTCCAGTCTGGCCTGTACACAATGCAGAACTGCACATGCTTTCTCTAGTGTGCAGGAGAGGGTACTTCTGAAGACCACAAGCAACAGCAGTTACCAGAAGAGCTGGAACAGGAGGGTAACCTTGCTGCAACAAGACTTCTCCCTGCTCATTAACTGGCCACATCCAAAGTTAAATCATTATGAGTATTCTTTGGACTGAGACTGCCTTACTTTGGGAGGGGTTTTTTGCCAATAAGCAGGGAGAAAAAAGCAGAACAAAACGAAACAAAACCAACAAAACTATGCTGACCTATAAAATCATGGACTGCAAAAAGCATTTCATCTCTGTAACAAGGCTTCTTTCATAACATCTCAAACTGGAAAATGGAATGAGAAGACAGGACTACCTCTCCAGAATCATTTTAGGTTTGGCCTATGAGGGCAAGAAATGGCCAAGTATTCCTGTAAGTATTCAGGCTGTGACTAAAGTTAAGCTGTTTTGTTGTTTTTTAATTAGAGATGGATGTACATGCTGAAATTAACCAAGATCTCCTTTAAATGCAGGAACTTCACCTACAAAGAGCAAAAAAAGCTGAAAAAACACACACTGATTCACCACTCTCAACACTCTGAGTAACACCTGACTCTGGCAAGGCAGGATTAGAACCAGCCAGTTGTGAAAACCTTCCTACAAGCCTCCTCTGATTGTCAGCTCTGAAGATCCAGCTGCCTTCTCCCCAGGTTTGAAGGTGACAGAAGATTTTTTTTTTAGATCAGTATTATGACAGCAAATGATGAAGAAGCTCCCAAGGTTCTAGTCTGGCATCCAAACCTCTACCATAAGTTTAAGGCAAAGTTTTCCTGCAGTGGCTTTGAGGTGGTATTCTGCTGGGAATGAGCCAGGCATGTTTTCACCAAGTCTTACTATACAAGAAAAAACCAAAATCAACAGGTCCTTGGTGTCTAGAGCAATGAGAGAGAGAAACATGGGATGACCTAAAGTAAATACAGATTGCTAACATTTTAAAGAGAGAACTAACAGAATAACTGAGCCTATTTTACACAGTCTGTTCTAAGGAAGAGACTGCCAAAATATGCAGCTATCTGGGAATTAGAAACTGCAGTCACTAACCACAGGATTTCTAAGTTCTGCAGCTGTTTTCCTTCTTTCTCACAAGAGCAGCACTTCATTCTGCCAAGAATATTCCTCAGGCCTCTCTAAAGCCTCTGAGAAGCCACCTGTTTGGATAGGGTGAGCATTTTTATCAGCTCCAACAGTGAGGAGAGACTGATGGGTAGATTCAGCCCATCTTTTCCAGAGGGGCTGTCAGAATGGCCAGATGTCTGTCTGTCACTACAGCCCACCTAGGAAAACTCCTCCTGCTCTTTCTTGCTCCATCCACTCAGACGGACCTGCAAAGCAGATGAAGAAAATCCTCTCGACTTACTCTTGTGAGGAACCAAAAAACAGAGGAAAAGAGCAGGCAAAATGTTGTGCAAACACTTCAGTATCACAGGGTGGCTCCAAAACTGGGTGTTACATCAAAGGCTACATCATCTGGGGGTCTGGCTTGTGGTCACAGCAACTCAGTGTGGGGTTACACACACTGCTGAGAGAAATTGGTGGCTCCAATGACATGACAACACAAAGAGAATGAGCTTGATTCAGCAAACCACTTGGAGGAAAGAATATAAAGATAGTGTCTTAGTTTCTAGCACTTCAAAGAAGGAACACAAAGAGCCTTACTTTCTGTCCATGTCAGAAGCAGCAGCATAGTGCAAAGGGGTGCGTCCCCAGTCATCTGTTTCATTGACATTGGCTCCTGTTGTCACCAGTGTCTCGATGCAGTGGAAGTGACAGTTTGCAGCTGCATAGTGCAAAGGTGTCCTGGAACAGAAGGGACTCTTTGTTACCTCACAACCCAAGGATCCTGAGAAATCTTAATGGCTGCATTCCTATGGATTTCCAGCAGTCAGTGTCAGTGCCTGAACTTTTCTGAGGTGCAACGCAGAGTGATGGAAATTTAACAAAATCCTGTATATTAAGAGGAAGTTTTGATGCTCCTGCAAAGCCTAACAGGATACAGATCATCTGTCACAAAATCATCTCTAGGAAGCATGTCAAACAGCAGCAATCCTCCCATCATTATCCAGCTGTTGTCTTGGGTGGACAAGGATTTCAGCAATTACAGAAGGAATAAGTGAACAAAACAAAACCAGCAAAGAAAAGCAAACCCTGTGAAATGCTTAAAACAGAAACCACAAGAGGATGGGATGGTTTTTATGCATTCAGTGAAGTCTGCACCTGGCACAGAACTGCAGCAGCAGGGAAGGCCAAATTCCTACTTTGTTTTATTGCTTTTTTTCACAGAGCAGATGATTTTCAGACTGAGGTGGTCTGTCTTCCCTGTCTGCTAGATTGTGCTTTGGGGTTTGGTTTTTTCCTTTCTTTTTCAAACAAGCTTCATCATTTACCTACCTCCCACATTTGTCCTTCTTATTAAAATCTGCTCCACTGCTTTGCAAGAGTTTTATACATTCAACGTTACTGGAAAGAGAAGTGAAAAAAGAAGAAAGCATCAACAATAAAAGAAGTTTACATCTGTGCTGCCCCCTGCCCCAAAAAAAAGGAAAAAGTTGCTCTATTTTTCTATCTTTTGCTGTGCAAAACCAGGGTAGAGCCAACGACAACCTCAACTTCTCAAACAGAAAAGAAGGTTTAAAAAATGGTTTCTTTTTTCTTCTAGAAAATCTCAAACTTCTCTTCTGCAGAAGAAAAATCAATTAATTTTCCAAAGAGAGCACAGGGAATGCATTCTGAACTCAGTGTGCTTGCAGATTTCCAATGGCAGCTGCTCTCCAATGCTTCCCACACTGGACTGGTATATAGGAGAACTTGAAAGGAAAAGTTGTTGCTAGTTTATCAAATGCCAGTCTAATAATGAAGAGGTGACATTTCACTAAATCCACCCCCATTCAGCAGAGCAGTCAACAGTAAGAAGCTCAAAACCTGTTCTCTTTGTGAAATTTAATCACAACAGCCAGGCTGAGGTTTACTCTCATAGGATTTATGGACTCTTGCCAGCCATAAGCACATCTCTCAGTGCAAAAAAAGGAATGCCTTTTCTACAGCTCCAGGAAAAAAAGAAGACTGGATGCAATATTTTGGCCTGTGGTCATCCCTACTCTAAATTGCTATTGCATAAAGTAGCGACAGAACACTCACCACAACATACTAAAAATAAAAACACTTGTTAGTGATGACAATTGTAGCAAACCACTGGAAAACATAAGGTTTATTTTCACGAGTCACTTGTTATGAAGCCTCTCATTCTCTTTAGGACTTCCTAAAGGTTATTTTTATTAATTTTTTGGGGTGCAGCATTATCAAAGAGGTAACTTCTGAGCTATACTGGAATAATACCCATCCCAGAAACAGTCAATGTCAGACAAGAACAGTAATACCAAAAGAAGAATAAAAATGGAATTTGGATTGTTTGGATTTTTTTTCCTAAGAACAAAAGTTTTGTGATCTTTTTTTTGTCCATTTCAGCTCTTTGCTGAACCATCAAGCACTCAGCAGAAGAGTCAAAACTCAGTGCTTGCCAAATGTTCTGTCCTTTTGCTAGGTTAACTTCACAGCACTCCACCTGGAAATACTGAAACTAATTGGATGCTACATTGACAACTTGCAGTTTCCATGAATCACTGGGAGAGGACAGTCTTTTGACTTTCTCTTCTGGAGGCCTGGGGGTTGGTTGGTTGGTTTTTGTTTGTTTGAGGGCTTTTGTTTGATTTTGTTTGGTTTGTTGTTTTTTTTTTTCTTTGCTAAACTTTTAAACTTGCACCTGAAAAATGGGAAAGAGGCAGATGAGCTACATTTGGACTTGAGGGATGCAATGTGAAGCACACTGTTGTGTAGCTGCATTTTCAGGCAAGGTGGAGGCTGGGAATAACTCCCCTGCCAGCAGTATTCCAGGAGCTCCAGCTCCTCCTCCTCCTCATTCCCTTTGCCCTAGGATTTCCTACTGGCTCTGGGCAGGCAGCAGCTGCTGTGGTCCACAGAGAGCCCTGGGTGAGTATGCAGCACTGCCACCCAAAACTGAAGCAGTCAGTCTTCACAGGGGGGTGAGAAGAAATTGCCCCATGCCCAAAAGACTTCAAATCACAACCCAAGAGAGGGAAACAAAACATCTTGACTTTGCAGGCAACTCCCACACGAGAGCAGTGGCAAGGGACAGCCCTCCAGTGAGCCAAACTGGCCACCAAGCTGCTTTGCTTCCCTTGCACTGGAATTATTTTATCTGTGGGTGGCTAAGCCAAGCTGGCTGGCTCCAAATCCTCCACAAAGCCACCAAAGAAGTCAGAGCAGCTCCAGTGACAGGTACTCACCCTCCTGCAGCTGCAGCGTGGAGGCAGGTTCTTCCAAAGCTATCAGGGGTGTCTATTTCAAAGCCTGCAGACAGCACGGGCTCATTACTAAACAAGGACACTATGCTATACTTTTGTCCTAGTTAAACCACAAGAAACATTGCAGAGACAGAGAAATCAGTTAGTTGGGAAAAAAAAAAAAAAAAAAAAACCAACCCAAAAACAGAAGGCAAGCAACTAACAGTCAGAAAGAGGTTGTCACGGGAACGGCTGCTCCAGTTTGGCAGCTCTATAAAAAGAGCTGCAAAGTTGACAAGCATCTATTTCCACATCCAGCTCCACACCACATCCCTCTTGAACATCATGTGATGGGCATTTATGAAGCAGAGACTGATCAGGAGGACTGTGGCAGCAGGATGTGAAGGCAGAAAAACATCAAGAAATGAGGAAAAAAAGAGTCGGTGACATGGGGCTGGTTTTATTGGGAATGGTTTTCAGGTTGGAAAGAGGTTTTCCAGGGATATTCACCAGGATGCCAAAGATAAGAGCCTGGCAGTATTAACTCTGGCCAGCCAGAGCTTTTTCTCTTCCTTCCTGATGTAGTGATGAAGGCCAGAGCAGGCCAAGGTTTAATGCAATGGGGTGTGTAATGGCCATTTTTCACACCTCCTTCACAGCCTCAGGGTTAGGGGGAAAAGGAGTTACAGGAAACTGGATGTGTTCAGTAATGAAGCAGATTTCCAGAAAAAGCATATGATCTGTTGTGTGATTATTTTAACTCGTGGTAACTCTTGCCTGGAAAAAAAGAATTTGGGCTTTGGCACCTAATTGTTGCCTCTTTCTAACAGTTGTGTCAGCAAACTCCCTTCCCTGCAGCTCTGGGCTCTGGTGAGGATCCCAAGACTTCTCTCTTGACACCACACTTTCACTCTTTCTCTTGCAGTGTGGCCAGCCTCACTCCTTTACTCTGTCTGGACTCAGAAACACACTTGGGCTGTATCTAAAAATACATCATAACCATCAAGATGTCAATACCTGTACCAGGGAGAACATCTCATGAATTACTGCTTTAGGCTATGAAAGCCCAAACCAAAACAGTATCTCACACTCCTACAGTTTGGAAAAGGGTCCTAAATTGTCCTGGGTGTATCCTGGTGAGTGAATATGAACTCTCTGAACCTGCCAGGAGGAAAGAGCTTCGGGCATGGCTGATAGAGGACGTGAGACAGCAGGCACAGGCTATTAGGAAAGCCTCAGCACAGCAGCAGAGCCCAGGAAGGCTTTCCTTTGAACACAAAGAGCACAGAGAGGGGCTGGAACAACAGAGACACGGGCTACTGGAGCTCCATAGACACCTACTGGCACTTACCCAGTGACAACAATTTCCTGCAGCAGTCTGAGTGAGCATTGAGGGCTGCCAAGTGCAGAGGGAACATGTTGTGGATCCCACACCTGAAAAAAATGAAGAGCCCTGTGTGCAGTGTTGTGCCTGTGTGCAGGTTGCACACAGGCACAACACAGCAAAAGCTGCTTCCACAAAGGCAGCAGTTCCCATCCTTTTATTTTTTTTTAGAAAGGTTCTTCCTGCCATGTTATTTTGAGCTGTTATTTCCTTACCGACCTCCTCAGGAGTTAAAAACATTGGGATATGGCAAAGTGTTGGCACTGTGCTCTGAGCAGGTGAGGCAGGAGTGCTTCTGAACACTCGAGGTGGAAGCCAAGGTAAGGGAGGAGGTGAGACAGTAGATATGGCTTGGAGTCAATTTCCCAGGGTGGGAGGCACAAATTTCTGTATCAGCCACCCATTCTGCAGCTGCCATTCTCAGGCAGAAGTAAATGCCAACATCTTTGCAATATTATTTCTTAAATCCATTTTTTCCTGCAGTCAACATCCTTTAGAGAATACTCATGTGGGTTTTCAAAGCCTCCCTTTTCTTCCCCACCTCTCTCTCTCCTGGGGCAGCTGATGACTCTTCACATTTTCCTGTGACACTTACAGGTTTCTTCCCACATCCTAAATACTAAAAACCTAATTTTCCCAGTTGCTCCAGCTACACTCTTCACATTCCCTTTCACTTTTTCCCTCTTTAACACATGACCCTCTTTGCTATTAAGCTGTAAATTTCTCAGAGCACACATGCTGGGTATCATGAAACTAAATGTGTATCAGGCAGCCACATAGTTTTTAAACAAGCTGAGCACTCAGCAATAGTTTTCTTCTTGTAGGTCTTCTTTTCTCTTTAAATGGAGTGGTCTCCAAGACTGACTGAGCTGTCTGCAGTTGGTGCTAACAATGCTGCAGAATTTTCTCCTCAAAGCCAGTTCAGGGAGCTCAACCAGAGTTATTTACATGCAGCATATACAGAAGTCCCATTCCCAGCATTTCAGTGCTCCTTGTTCAGCACAGACAGTAGCATCATTTGGATCTGTCTCATACCTCTGAGCCAACTTCTTATTTCACTGATTTCTGCTGCTGGAAAAAGTATTTTATTGGATAAATGTTCCAGTCACCCAAGTGTGAAATAGAAATTTCTAACTGGATAACCCTGATTCCAAGAGTGGTCTGGGCCACTGCATCTTATTTTCCCTTTCAGCCTCAAGATAAGAGACAGACTTCAACCTACTGTACTGGATAAAGAGCTAGGAAAAAATACACATCTATTTAGACACCAAGATCTTCGTGCTGGCTGTGTTAATAAAACCCAGTAACATCAGCTGAAGCCTGTGGAATTTCATTATCTGTGCCAACTGAAGTTTGGTTGCCCCTTCCAAGTGTGCATGGTGACAGTTGTACTTCACAAAGACACATGTGCCACCTTCTTAAACAATGTCAGGTAAGCAAACAAAATCCTGAGAGCTGCAAGTGTCTTCTAGGCACCTAAGTAGGTAAGCCAAGAGAAGTCCCTAGTTTCTGTAAACTATGTTTTTGGTAGGTAAACTGTGTCATTACACAGCCAGGACAGGTACCCTTTGTGGCATTGCTTTGCTCTGGTCTCCCATTCCCTTGTTTATCTTCAGGTTTGCTATTTTATGTTGACAGACATAAGAACTTGAACATAACCAACCAATCCCCAAGCACTCAATGTTGGAGCTGACAATACTTTTCCTGTTGTAGGCACAGTCTTGACACACGTGCAAGAGAGAAAATAAAAAGCCAACAAAGAATCAGCTAAAAGCAACCCCTGGTATTTCTGCCACCTGAGTATCAGAAACCAGGCTGAGATCAGAAATACTCAGGAACTCTTTGCCATACTGCATTTCTACTGATTATCCTGTGTCACAGCAAAAGAATAACCTCCATGTATGGCAGGCCAGCAACATCAGGATGGAAGAACACCCTTCCCAAGTGTTCATATTTCAGCCCCTGAAGTGCAGCATAATTATCCTCATCTGTTTTACCCTTCACACTTCAGAACCTGAGAAGTGACTGTGTTGCCAGGCACAGGACATCATTCTTGATCATTAGGAATCATCAGCTCCCCTTCAGCCACCTACTTGGCAGTATCAGCTCCACTGGTTATGAGGGTGTTAATCAAAAGCTCATGTCCATATCTTGCAGCCACATGCAGAGGGGTGTTACCGTCCTTATCCACACAGTCAATTTCCCCTCCTGCAAAAGACATGGTCACACAGTGGGACACTGAAGGATCCAGCCTGGATCAATGGCTACAGCTCCTATTTCTCTGCAGTAGAAGCAGTGCAAGCCCAGAGACACATTTTCAGAGACCAAGAAAGCAGAACAGAGCAAGCTGTCAGATGAACGTGTTCTGGCAGCAGCATTTTCACCTCCCTCTTCAGTCCCAGGGTGGGGAAAAAAAGTGGGAAATAGGTGAACAGGATGAACCAATAGTCAAGAATATAATTCACATTTGCTGCTCATCTAAAGGATCAAATGGATGCCTTGAAGTCAAGTAACAAAATCAACTGCTGAAACTTTGCCCTCTTTCCTAAAGGCACACTCAACCTCACCTGGAAGAACACAATGTGAAATGGTTTGTTGAAGAGGCCAGCAGGAGCACACTGCTAGCAAAATGCTGTGACTTCTCTGTGTCAACAACAAAACATCACTTAATTAGAACTCTTCCTGATGCAATTTAAGCCTGTTATCTCATGGTTTATCCTCACGAGCAGGAAAAGTAGATTATTTCTTCTTTTCTGTGGCTTTTGACCCCTGAAAAGATTGCTATCAAGTCCTTGGTTTTCTTTTTGGACCAAGGAACTGTGATTTTTTTTTTTTTTCAGTCTCTCCTTACTATCCTTTATTTATTATTATTATCCTTTTATCTCTGAGTGTAGTTTTTCAGCTAGTTTTTCAGCAACACTGGAATATTTGAATACTCTTTCTGTGAGTCTTTCTTTGAGAATGCTTTATGAAAGCCTGGAAAAAGTCTTGCTAGCATCAGGATATGGTGATATCTGCTGCATGTCCACTATACATGGGAGATAATGGGCCATAACTGCACCAGGAATAGTAAAGCACTATCCTGCATTTTCTAATGGTAAACAAAGGTCAGTGAAGTGCTGGAACAGGTTCCCTGGGGTGAAACCTCCACCAACATTACCTGCCCACAGAGAAGTCAGAGCACTGTGCTGTGTTTAAAAAGCCTATTAACCTCCCATAGAAGAGAATTCTGTTTCAGCCTCTTTTACTCTTGAGAAATCTAAGCCAGGTACTATCCACTCTTCCCTAGGTGGTGACAGTTTGTTCATTTTTGGCTATGTAAAATTCTGCAGCTTTTCCTGTCCCCTGTTTTTAAAGACAGGCATCATATTTGCAATTTTCCCATTTTAAGGTAACCCATTTTTCCTCTACAAATCTCTAGAGACAGCAGCCAAAAACTGAGATGTCTTTAGCCAGCTCATTAAGTACAGTAGAATTAAATTCCACTTCTTGAAACCATTGACATTTCTCTCTTGTACAATATCCCATGGCAATGAGGCATAAAGTCACTTGCAGTCAGATCTGTGTACAATGCTAAAATTAGATGGGCAGCAAATGAAGAGAGAGAAGAGGAAGAGAAAAAAAGGAAGAGAAAGAGAGAAAAGAGTGAGAAATAGAGGGAAAAAGAACAAGAGGGAGAAAGTGAAGGAGAGAACGAGAGGAGAAACCCAAGTAACTTGAAGAGTAGAGAAGCCTGAAGGAGAGATGAAGAACTGCCAGTCCTTTCACACACAAATCCAACAGAGAGCAAGTGACAGCTGTAAGGCCAAAAGCACATTTGACTAAACAACTAAAGCACCAATTCTTTTCAGTTTGCCCACATTCCTTTCAGTATTATGGTTTTATTTATCCATGCAGAGATGTGACAATAATGTGCATGATGACCTGAAAGCAGCATGGTATGCTGAAGACTTCAATTCTAAAATACAACCATGTGGAAAACTTAGTGTCATTCCATTTACAGCTTCACTGACCAGCCATCTTCAACAACTCACACTTCAGCTGTACATTTGGGATGTTGGAAAACAAATAATAAACCCCAGCAAACAACCAAAAAAACCCCAAACCATCCTGTCTGGATGGGAAAAAATTGGGAAGGATGAGTAAACAATGATGGCAACCTCTGTCAACTGGAAACAGGCTCTGCCAGAGCTCCAACAACAACATTTGCTATGCTGTGTAGGATTTTTGGACAAAAGAGATACCTGATAAATGAGTGATAATCAGGAATCCTGGCTATGTCAGAACAAACAAGGTGGAGCTGGTCCACCCTCCTGAGTATTTCTTCAGCACTTCATGAGGACAGTGGTGAGGGGTGGGGCTAAGTGAGTTGAAAGAAGTGCAGCTGCTGAGTGGAGGGTAGGGAAAATGCTCTGAGCTCTAAGAACAGCAGGGGGGACAACTAGAAACTTCTTTTTTTTCAGTTTTTGAGTGACTGGAGTTGTATCTTGGACAGTCCTTTAGCACTCTGGGGCAGAGCAACTAGAAATTGCAACCTTGGCAATGCCCCATCTGCTACAGAGCTGTCCAAGAGGCAGAGAAACTCACCATTCTGAATGAGGGTCTGTGAGCGTGTGAACCTCCCATGGACTGCTGTCATGTGCAGAGGGCTCTTCCCATCCTTACTCTGACAGGGGAAACACAACCACATTTGGCATGTAAAGCAGTGATAACAGTGCCAAGTCTCTCAGCAAAACATCCTCCAGCTCCCCTTCAGATAAACATTACCCATTCAGTCATTACTTTCTTTAACTCTGGCAATGAGGGGAATAAAGAAAAGCAAGCAGGAGTCTCTGAGATTCAAGAACTCCATCCTGTTTATCAGTCTGCATTTTATAGGTGTGTCCCAGAATAAAAGACACCACATTAAAAAGCTTTGGTTGATATGTTTCCACCCAACCAAAAACAGGATGTCTGCAAAAGACAATTAGAAAACATATGGCATATGAGAAGTATGGTACAGTGAGCAGAGATCAATGATTTGGGTTCTGGAGAACAAAACTGAGTTTGGGGAAGCCAAGGAGCTGAGAAGATGGCAAGGGAAAGGTACCAGCCTCACTGCTCACATCACCTCATGTTTATTGGCCTGGGGTTTCACATTCATTGGCAAGCACAATCCATCATTTCATCTGAATCATTCTGAGTGCCCTGTCTGTGCACTATGCTCAGGGGACTTACCAGATGTGTTAAATGCTAGCAGAGCAGTGTTACAGAGGGGAAACTAAAATAGAGTTTAAAATCAGTCCAAATCTTGTATGAACACAGAGAGATAAAGTTTTCTGGCACCTACACTGATAGCCTCTGCTGGACACCAGCTGTCAGCTTCAAGATCTATCAACTGTATCTCAAGAGCATCCAGCTATCTCAAACAGAATGAGACTTTGTAAACTTGGGACTGAAAAGAGGTAAATGAACAACCCTCAATTCTTACTTCCCCAGGAAAGGAACTGTTTTAGAATCAGGTCTAATTAAATCCTTATCACAGGGGAAGGAAAACACCATGAGGGAATAGTTCCTTGACTTAGCACAGCTCCTTGAGATCACATTTTAAGAGAGCCCCAGAGACTGTATTTGAGTAGTGGCTCATGACTTTAGGAAAGTGGCTGGACTGGAGTTGAAAGCATATTTGTCAAGGAGTGAGCAGCTTCTCTGCTGGGAATGAATCCCATCCCAACAGTTTAATGATCAACATTCTCGGCATCACTCTACTTCCATCAAGGATTTACAGCCATGCTGTACCCATTACTATAGTTCTCCTGAGGTATGCAGAACAGGGTGAAGGAAAACTGAGGAGCTGCAATGCCAGTTGTACCTGCATGTTCACATCTGCCCCATTGTTCACCAGCAGTTCCAGACACAGTGCTCCATGGGTGGAGGCAGCAGCAAAATGCAAGGGAGTGAATCCATTGTTGTTGGGCTGATTGACATTAGCACCATAGTCAATCAGCTCATTGACAACAGAATCCTGGCCGTTGTAACAGGCAATGTGAAGTGCAGTATTTCCATAGATGTTCATTTCATCAATCTGAAAGGAGACAAGGAGACAGACATCAGCTTAGCATCTTGCATAAGGCTCCACAAATGGAAATAGCTGGAGGCTTCAACTGTCATGGGGGCATATTTCTCACCAGCATGTTTCATTGACAAAAATATACTCCCAGAGAGCTTAATTTGGAATGCTTTACCTCTGCTATGAATAACTTTTTATCCACTGGCAATTTCTAAAAGCCAGGATGAAGCTTAAAGCTGACAGCAGGACAAAAGTCACAACAAGCTGGAAAGCTTTTACATATAAATGGGAGACTAGGATCAAGAAAAAGTTCACAGAAGTTATTAAATATAATAAAACACCAACTACTGAATTTTTGTGAATGGAATCAGGCTTAAGAGCTCTGTCCTGAGCTCTCCTCTGGCCAGGGAGTGAAGGTGAAACTGCACAGCCATTTGCACTTCAATAAGAAACCACTTTCAGGAGCTCAGTATGATAAAGATGTAATTAAGGTTATGTTACTTTGTGATGAACAGCTTAGTATTCAACTGCTGCCCTGTAAAACAAGACAAGAGAGACCAAACAAAAGGCTCAGGGATGATGGGAATGCCTTTCCACACAACACAGGGGTCTCAAAGGTCACATGCCCAGCAGTGCAGAGTGTGAAAGTGAATGGTAGTTATTAGCATAGTACTGCTAATAACAGCAAACACCTACTGCCCTTCAACTTCACAGTCAGCAGCCTGTGAATGTGGACTCAGGACATTTTTGGGCAGGTGAAGTCAGCTGAAAATGCAGTGACAAATGCAATGGCTTTATCTGGCATCTCCAAGCAACCAGTGTGAGTTCTGGTCACGTCACTGCTGTTTGAACCACCAAGTCGACAGGATTAGACTAAAAGAAGTTTGTGCCTTGAAAAAAAAAGCTCTTTTCCAGAATGAAAACAATGCTCCTCCTTCCCTCCATCAGCCGCAGAGGAAATACAGCTCCATAAACTCAGCCTGAACTGCTGCATGGTGAAGTATGCAGCATGGATGTTGAGAACAACCTCTCATTGTATCACAGAGAAAGCTGAGCCAAGGGAAGCTGCATTATTCCATCTTCCTCTGTAGGAATATATTCCCTGATTTCTTCAGCAAGGTGGCCTGCAGTGTACAGTCTGGAGAAACATGGAATCCACAAAGAGCACATTTCCACCTACCTCCACCCCCAGGTTAAGGAGGTGTTTCACAATGTTAATCTGTCCATTGGATGCAGCTGCATGAAGTGGGGTGTAACCCTTCTTGTCTTTACAAGTCACTTCTGCACCATGATTGATCAGTAAGGCAACAACTTCCAGGTGACCTTCAAAAGAGGAATGACAGCAATCAGAGAACAATGGTTGGAAGGCACCTCGTGAATATACCATCCTGCAGCACCACTGCCCTCTCCCTAATGCACTGCCCACTTTGCTGCTGTTTCTCTAGGCTCACACAGTTTTACAAGCATAAAAGTTCTTAATCCTAGCTCCAGGCCTTGTTGGGAAATCCAGGCTTTCACCTCCACCAGATGTGTCTAAATTTTCTTTACTGAATTAGTTTTCCACTCATTAAAAGAACAAACCAAACTTCTTCCCCTTCTATTTATCTAAAAATAACAGGTGTTTTATTCTCCCTGTTTCAGAGAGAACAGTGAACAGAAGAGTTCATAAGTTGATATATTAAAAAAACAACCCTGCACAATATTATTTTCTCACAGTTTGAAATCTCCTACTATCTCATTTCCAAAAGCACCAGGCAAGGTCAGATGAAAGAGCTCCTGGCTGAGTGTATACAACACCTCACAAATGATAATCTGGAATAGATTACTTGGCCAACAGAAGCTCCTGAACAAGTGTTGACAACAATCACAGGCAAACTTATTCTAGTACCTTTGAACACTCAACTCTAAGAACTTTCCCTTTAATTTGAAAGGTCAATTGAAGGAAATCACAGCCAGGTTCTCACCAGCTGCGAGATCACAAGTGGACAGCCAGCCAGCCTGTGTTTAGATCAGCTGAACCCTTCCCTCTTCAGGATAAATTCAATGCTCCCTTTCCAAGGCCAGCTCTGCTCTTGCCCAGGAACCACACTGTGGGTTTGTGAACAGGAATGGGAAGGGAAGGAGCAGCACTCCAAGGCTTACCCATATAGGCTGCCCAGTGAAGAGCTCTTCTGTCTTTTTTGTCAAAGGCATTGATGTTGGCCCCCTTGGCTAAGAGCAGGTTCACCATCTAGAAGCAACAACAGCAAGTCAGCCACCCCTGTACCCCACACACCCCACAGTCTACACCAGATCATACTGGCAGTGAAGTTCTGATCACCAAACCCTGCTGTTGAATGATGAACTGGTGAATGGCACAACTGCTGTTCAAAGCTGTGTGGGTTAGTGACACAGAGCAGGGATGGGACAGGGAAGCAGGACAAGCTGTGGCCACGGAGAGAGCTGGGAGCATGCAGGGCACTGCCACTCCAGTGTGCTTCCAGTTCAGCTTCGAAACAACCTGGAGGAGAGACAAGCCGGGAAGAACCCAGCTGGTAGTTAAGACCAATTTAAGGGGTTTTCTTACAGACTGGGACAGGACTGGTGCAAACTGTGAGGTAACCTACCTCATACAGAAAGATTAATTAGCCTAGCAGGTTTTGCTTGTGTAAAATAAATAGAATCATGGGTGGGAAGGGAGCTCCAGGGGGTCACCCAGTGCAACGCCTGCTGAGGGCAGGGACATCTCAGCTAGAGCAGGGTGCTCAGAGCCTCCTCAAGCCCCGCCTGGGATGTCTCCAGGGGTGGGGCCTCCACCACCTCCCTGGGCATCCTGTGCCAGTGGCCACCACTCTGCTGGGAAACAACTTCTGCCTTAGTTCTCATCAAAATCCACTCCTTGCTCATTCCAAACCACTGTCCCTTGGCCTTTGCAAACAGCCCCTCTCCAGGCGTCAGATCAGCTCCCTTCAGGCACCGAAGGCCGCACCTCCAACCAACCCCACACGCCCGTCTCTCTTGTGCCGTGTCAGGGCGTGGTGGGGCTCGATCTGCGGCGGGAAGCGAAGCGGCGCTGAACCCACCTCGAGGTGGCCGTTGAGGGCAGCGTGGTGCAGAGCCGTGCGCCCGCCGCGGTCCGACACGTTGACGCTGCTCAGCATGGGGATGAGGATCTCAGCGCACTTTAGCGCCTTGTTGGCGGCCGCCACGTGCAGGGGCGTCTGCCAGTTCTTGTCGCGGGCGTTGACGTCAGCCGAGTGTTTGATCAGCACCTGCACCGCCTCCTGCAACGCAACGCAACGCAACTCGCGTCAGCCCGGGGCCCTGAGAGCACCAAGCGCACAGAGCCCGCCCTCCTGACCAGATCCTGCCATGGAAGGGGCTGGAAGGCAGCTAGAAGATCATCTAGTCCAACCCCCCTGCCAGAGCAGGGCACCTAGACCAAGTCACCCAGGAACAGATCCAGGTGGGGCTAGAATGTCTCCAGAGCAGGAGACTCCACAACCTCCCTGGGCAGCCCCTGCCAGCCTCTGGCACCCTCCCTGGGAACAAGTTCTTCCTTGTGTTTCCCCTCAACCTCTTGTGCTCCAACTGATTCCCATTGCCTCTTGTCCTGTCACTGGATGACACTGAGCAGAGTCTGGCTCCATCCTCCCTACACTCACCTTGAACATATTGATAGACACTGATGAGGTCCCCCCTCAGTCTCCTCTTCTCCACGCTAAAGAGCACCAGCTCTCTCAGCCTCTCCTCAGCAGGGAGATGCTCCACTCTCTTCAGCATCTTGGTGCTCTGCACTGGACTCTCTCCAGTAGCTCTCTGTCCCTCTGGAATTGGGGTGCCAGTGATCATGCTACCCATGGTATCAGACACAGCCAGGAGGAGGGAGACAGAGCAACTTTAACAGAACAACTTCCTCAGCTAGTGCAGTGTTACTGTTGATTTAAACATCACCTCTGACATCACTCACAGCAGTGTCCTCACAATCCCAATTGGATTTTGGGGTGTACAGAGCTGCGTATGCAGAGGGACCAGAGCATTTGGTTGATTATTCAGCACCTCAAGTCATCACAACTGTGCTCCCAGGGAGGAAATGAATGCATTTATCTGTTACAGAAATTCATTACAAAATGAAAAGCACATCCTTTCAGACAGCCAAATGATAGCAGACTGCTGTTTTACATATAAACAGGAAAAAAAAAAAAAAGATAAAGTAATCATAATATGTGAAAATAAAATGTTAGCTTTGCAAAAACATGGGAATCACAGGCAAGGGTTGGTGCTGGAGTCCCCAAGTTAGCATCAGCTATTCCTTCCCTCCCCGAGGGCTGAGCTCAGGCCAAGGGTCTTCACTGCAACATCCATCCTGTCAGCCTGAGACCAAACAACATCTTCTAAGGTGAATTTTGTTGGTTAAAAGTGAACGTTTCCCAGGGAGAAAATGTGTTCTCCTCTCTTGAGAGACTGTCTCACTGGAGAATTCACCATCAGTCCCTTTCTGCTTCCAACCATTAAGCAAGTCAGATGAAAAAACAAGGTTCTCTCTGAATTGTTCCCTTTTTTTCCCCCCACAAACAAACAAACTACAAAGCAACCACTGGGACACGGTAGCATTCAAGGAGCCTCGGCTGCTAACACAACTCATAGCTGGTAAGTGGGAGAGCCCCAGTCCTCCATCACACCTTATCCTGGAAAGTTTTCTGGGAAGCCTGGCCAAAATGGTATGAATTAATTAATTACAAGCATATCCATGGCGTTGAAGTGGCACTTTGGGCTCCAGAATGGCCCAGGAGTGCCTGCAGTCTGTATCAACAGTACTAGGAGCTGTAGTTCTTTCTCCTCAACTGATACAAGCCTCTGTATTCAGTGTCTCCAGCCTTCCCAAGTGAGGAGAGTGAAATCTCCTCACTTTTTGAAACCATAAGGCTGAAAGCTGATTCATCTATCAACAATCCTGCACAGGCACACCCGAGGGTTGTTGATTTGTAAATAAATATTAACATTCCTAAAGCCCCACTCCAAAAACAACCTTTGAGACTTCAGTCCAAATCTGATCGTGCATTTAAACAACCTGTAAAAGGGTGCAAGGGGACAGCTGCTGGATGCCATGAAAGCTCTGTAGGATAATAAAATAATTTTTTTATTTTTTTTTTATAATAAAACCTACAGATTCACAGATGTTAGGGGTTGGAAGGGACCTAGAAGATCATCTAGTCCAACCCCCCAGCCAGAGCAGGATCACCTAAACCAAGTTACCAACCACTACACCTTGGAGGTGATCATTCTAAAAGCATCTATGCTGACAGGAATTTCAAGGATCACACAGATTCACAGATTCACAGATATTAGGGGTTGGAAGGGACCTAGAAGATCATCTAGTCCAACCCCCCTGCTCAACCTCTGGGGGATGATTCCATCTCTTCCAATCAATGTGAACTATGAGATAACCTGCTGCTATCTGCTACTACCACCACCTGTTAGAAAAGTAAAAGCAGCAGTGAAAAAGCCTCAAAATAATGAGTGTTTTCAAAATTATTCCCATAATGGCAATTATTGTATAAACAACAAAGCAAAAGGGCCAGGAAAAGAAAGTTAGATGTGTTTTCTAAGTGAATATAGGCACCGAAGGCTGGTGCCCTCCCCAGTTGTCTCTCTACTGCCCCTGGCTACTCCCTCTGAGGTGCCAGCACAATGCAAGACAGTTTCTTACTGTGCAATTGGCCTTCAGCTGACAAGGAGTTAAAGATGAGACAGAAAACTCCAGAAACAGAGATTGTTTTTGTTTCTGTTAGGGTTATTACTGGCAATAAAAATCTCACACTCTACCATGTCCCAAAAAAAGAAACCAAGCTGCAATTCCCTCATCAGAAAGATTGTGGCTGTTTTTTGACGGTTTCAGTCTGACCTTTGTTTTCCAACATGGCTTTCTGGTTTTTTGCCTCATTACAGCATTCAGGCTCTATCAGATATTCTTTTCAGAGGGTTTCAGTGGATGCCAGCAGCTGGGAAGCTCAGCCAGCAGGAAACAATGCCCAAGTTCAGAGGCAAGCTCAGGATTCCTGCCTCCAGTCTTGGCAAGCACTGGGACTGTTACAGAGGTGATTTGAGTCCATCCATCTCTGGAGAACAGCCACCCTCTGTCCCTTTCACAATCCCTCCTCTGGTCCCCTCCAACTGACTGGGGCTGCAGTTGAGTTCACCATTCATTATTAGGAGGATAAAAAAATATACAGGGAGGTCCAAAATGGAAAGTCAAGGGTAATGGTGCAGCTGAAAACACAGTGTTGCACTCCTGGTAGTTATTGCTGCTCCTTTCTGAGATAGCAATGGCAGAACAACATGATGCCAGAAGATTTCTAGTTGTCAAGGAGAAGAAATACTGGCTAACCCTCCTTTAGGCATGAATTAAAAGCCTAATGGATGCCTTGAGATGCAATTAACCAAAACAAACTATGTGGTAATACATGTTGGATCACATCCACATCCACTCCCTGCTGGCACCCGCAGGAGGTGCATACATCCATGGGGATTTCTTCTTTATTTCACCCCCTGAAGGGGATGTGGCCACTGCACAGCGCTCTGGACTCTACCCCACTTTCACAAGGTGCAAAGTAAGAACCTTACTCACTTCACTTCTTGAAGCAACTGCTCGATGGAGAGGAGTCAGCCACATATTGTCCTTGGCATTAACACGAGCGCCTGCAAGTAAACAGCAGAGGTTACATCCACACCTTGGGTGTGACCCTGAAAGCCTTGCCCAGCTCTTCCCTAGCAACAAGAGCTGAGCTGCATGTGGTCCTCTCAGCACTCCCCACACTAGCTGGGCTCTGGGAATGCATTTCCAAGGTGAACAGGGTGCCAGGATTCAGAACGGAGCTGGACGTGGCTACTATCAGGAAGAGCTTTGCTTGTGGGACACAAAAGAAGCAGGATCTCTTGTAGGGGTTCCATGTGCATATATGTAGGTACATCTATGTAGAGCCAGCATTTCAGAACAACTGATGCAGTCAGGAATATAAAAAGCAACCCTTCATCCACAGCACTGCTTGCTGTCAGCAGACACAACAAAGGGAAAGAGCCTGAACAACCATCTCTTGTTTCCAGCTCCATTAGGCAGACCACTGAAGGGCAGAACTGCTTCCCTGCTTCCCAAATCTTGCTGGGATCAGAAAACGGGCTGGAAAATGCCCAGGTTGAGAGTATTGAGAGGTATTCACTGATGTGGTACCCCAGTGAGGAAACCTAGTGAAAAGGACTAGAGAAATTAATTTAAAATCAGAATTTAAAAAGAGCTTAACCTGAAAATGGTTTATGTTCTGGTCTGCAGGTAGCAGTACTAGTCAGAGAAGAGTAGGACATGAAGAAAAATGTTAGAGAAGTCTGAGTGTCACACACAATAAAGCACTGAACTTCAGGAACAAAGGGATTCTTAAGCTTCATTTTGCACCATAACTGAAGTGTAGACAAAAGCCTATAATTAATAGATCATATTCTCTGAATAAGAAGGGGTTTCTGAGAGCTGTTTCTCAGGAATATTAAGGTGCTTTCCTCTGAATCACAGTGGTTACTGGGATTTGTGCTATATAATCAGAGAAGAAACAAGTCCTTTCATATTTCCACAGGCTGGGATACAGTTTTTCTGGCTGCAAGAAAAAGAAACATTCATTACTATTGCAGCAATCAGAGGCAATCCTTCCAGCTTTCTTCAGAACCTGGTACCTAGTGGTACAACCTGCCCTCTGGAAAAGCACCCTTCAGAAAAGACAATGGTTTCAATGTTTTCTAATGCAGCTGAGCAAGGAAGCTGTTCTGTCTCCAGGAGAAGGCTGCTGTGCTTGATGCAGGGCTGGTGTCCAGCCCTTTGCCTGCACCACCCCAGACACAGCCAGCAACACCCTCCTCCGCCATCAGAAAGCTGACAGCACTCCAAGGCACTTTATGTCGTACTGGTTTGGCCTGTTGGGATGCAAACTGCCCAGATGAATTCCTCATGAGTGCTACCACATACCTCTGCTGGGGGTTTAGAAATGTACTTTGTATTTCTGTCCTTAACGAAGGTTTCTTTGGGTTTCTTTCTACCCATTCACTAACTCCTACAAGCAGATGGTTGCAAATTAGAAAGGCTTATGTGTGGAGTAGCAAAGCACAACAAACTTATCATCCCTCAGTATTCAACAGCTCCAGTGGCACTGATGAATATGAGGATGATTAGAAAAGCCAGGGAAGTGTCTTTGTCAGCAGCTATTCATGCCTTTCACTGATCCACTTCCCCTTGGAGAAACTGAGATGCCAAGAAAACAGCTAAAGAAAACAATAAAAGCAAAATAAGAAGAGTAGGAAGAAAAGAATCTACTGCATGGGATCAGCCTTTTCTCCCTCAGCTGGTTTCCACGTCCCTTCACCTCTTTGTGCCTTGAGGCTCCTTATGTTGGCAAAGTGAAACTGCTCTTGGGGATCTAATTCAAGGTACTGAATATCTTCCTGATTTTTGTTTCCCAAGAGCTGCACAATGTAGATGTTCAATCAAATCTTCCTTGAAAAGATAAACTCCTTTAAAGACTTCCCCTAACATCCTTCCAGGTAGCCACAGCATCCATCCACCCCATCAAACATCCAACCCTCTCAAGGTTTTTCTCAGCCCTTCCCTCTGTACTCTGACCTTGGAGGGGGCTTGGCTGTTGGATTTGCTCTGTGAGTAGACAAATAATGTTACAGATGAAAGCAATAGAGGAAACTTTCTGTAATCCACTATATATATATATATATATATGATATAAATATATATATATATAAAATATAAATATAACATGGCTGGTTTGTACTCTCATCTTTCACTCTCATTTTTTTTCCTGCCAAAAGAAGAAATGAATCTGAAATTGCCTCTGTTCTTCTGAGATCCAAAGTAAACAACGTGCTGCTGGCTTTCAGGAATAAAGTTAACATCTCTTTATCCTAACTTTCCACCAGCACATCTGTCAAACCCACAGGTCTGTAATACATCTAGATTGATGGTCAATGGTCCCGCTCCCTGCTTTGAATCATGATTAGGGATCAGATCTCTGAGCTGATGTAAATCCACTCTGATCATGAACAGGCTGGGGAGATTCACACCAGTCAAAGGGATCTGTCTCTCTCTCTCTCCTGTAGCAATTCCAAACAGACTTCATTTCAGTGGCTGCCCAGAAAGCCGCTTCTGGTCTGTCTCCAACCACCTGGGCAGAAGTTTGATTCATTAGACACTGTATTTATTTGTTCTGCCACCAGTTCATGGGCTACAAATCTCAGACTGTGTGTATTTCATTTCATTTCTCTCCTGAGCCTCATGCAAAATGCAATGGGTTGCTACTCCTCCTGCCATTATTATCACCCCCAGCAAGCATTTTTGTTAGACAACAAAGTTCTTCTGCTTATATAACTTAATGTTATGATCAGGTGAATCTTCTTCATGAATCTTGAACGGAGCCTAGTCATGGAGAGATCACAGTAACAGAGGTGTTTATCCTGACTCACAAATCTGCTCCTCCAAACCTGCTCTTGGATACAAATATTGATGCTCATCATGAGTAAAAATCCTTCAGAGATTAAAGGAGAATGAACAGGTAGAATGTGCAACACAAGGTTAATTTTGACTTGTGCTACCTGGGAGAGATCAGTTCCTGCAGCCTGACCCCCAGCACACTCTCACTGACACAAAGCCCACACCCTAAGTTTTTCAGCAAACTGAAATCCCATTTTCTGCCTTCTCCACGTGTGGTTAGGCTGGTAACCCAAAGAAATAGGTTTATATCATCTGCATCCACCCATTACCAGCCTGATCTTCACTTGGAAATTGGCTGGTGCCCTACAAGCAGGGGGCTGGGGCAGGTAACCTCTAGAAACCTCTAGAAACCTCTTCCAGCCTGAATTCTTCTAGGATTGGAGGTTCAAAATGAGAAATCTCAGGACTGATAGTTCTGATACAGTCTTCTAAAAAAATATACACAACTCTTCTGAAGAAACAGTCTAATAACTTGGGGAACAAATGGCACACCAAGGTTACTTGCAAGGGGCTTAGGCAGTTGCACCATAAGGTTCCTTTCAATCCTACATTCTTCAGTCCTCATAAGCTTTACCCTTACAGTTCTCCAGCACAGAAAAACATTGCCTTTGAAATCTGCAAGCACATACAGGAGCTTGCCATGAATCATGCATACTTCTTGAGATATGTCTGCATTATGCTTTGTTCTGACACATTTTGATCATGTTTTCTGTCACTACAACAGTTTGGAATTATTCTCTTGTTGTTTGTTTAGATACATCCAACTGCTCTGTTTCTGTTCTCTGATTTGACTTCCAGACTCTCAGAATCATGTTTCTAATGTAAACAGTACTTAGAAGTCAGACAAACTCATTCATAATTTTTTGTTATTACTCCATAATAATTTTTGCTTGTTGGCTGGTACTCCAGGATGTCCATATTTCAAACATGTACCTCAGCAAACCTCTGAACCCACAAATACTGTCAGTTTGAATGCATTAGAAGTTGCTTTGTTATTTTTTTGTTCATTTTGCTCAGTCACAGTGAAATAAAATTATTTCCTAATTTTATCACCAAATGTAACCATCTTTTCTAAGCTTGCAAATAACTGCAACCAGTTCTGTGGAGCTCTGAGAACAGACACTGTCCAAAGCTCACTCATGTATGTTTTGTTTTGCTGGGTGTTCACTGTAGCTTTGAAATTAGCTAAGTTCCAAGTTAATCAGAGTGAGGGGCACGACCTTACCTGACAGAATGAGAAGCTCAATGATGTCTGCATCCCCCAGGAATGATGCAACATGAAGAGGTGTTCGTTTCTCAGCATCCTGCAAAAACAGTTTGGCCAGTTAAGATTCTTGTACACCAATTAGCCTGGTTGTCTACAGCAGCCCAAAATGGGCCAGTACACTTCAATCAACCTTTAAACACAAATAAAGAAAATATTACCAGTTAGGTCTGTGCCTTCAAGCTTAGAAGAATTGCTAATAAGTATATATACAGCTTCTGAAATACATTTACTTGGATTTCCGCCATTTTCAACCTTAGGGAGTCACGTTTTCAAGATTTTCTTTTCTAACTTCAAGGGGTGTAAATAGAATGTTTGAAAAAAAAAACCCCAACACCTTCTTTTATTTTAAAATCCCTTTTTATCCAGACCACAGACCTTTAAAAGAAACTGCCTAACATAGCAATATGGGCAACAAAAACCACAAGAACTACTAATCATGCTATTTGACCCATTTCCAGACTTCAACACATTTCATTTTGGTTTCTTAACTAATACAAAACAAGAAAAAAAAAGCTCCAAGAGACTATTAAAATTATCATATTACAACCTACCAGCATTAAATTCTGTCATCTGGTAACAGGTTCAACAAGTCTTGCAAATGATACCAACACAGAAACCCCTACCAGTATTTATACTCTCTCCCTGAGACACATCTCTGAGCCTGACAAGTCAAATGTGACTTTAAACATGCCCAAGAGGTCATCAACCACAAGCTGGTTTGGCCCACCTTCAAATTATGTTATAAATGTGGCCAAAACAATATGGCAGAGGCATTTTTCCTGTGAATGCTCAACATTGTTTTCCAGCACTGCAAAGCACAGAGCCAATGGACATCAGATTAAGTTATATTATTGGATTTTTATGTTTTTTCAAATAGACATGATGGATGGATGGATGTAGAGCAGTTTGAAACTGGATGCCAAATGATGCAAGAGCAAGGAGTTTTCTATGTTGAGGAACCAAGGTTATTCAGTGTTTTATTGATTATAAGCAGTATTTTATCATAAACTGTTCATCTGATGGAAATTAATCAGAAAAAATCTGATGGAAACAAAAGTTTTTTATCCTTCTGTAGCAGGAAAATGCTCTGTAAGCACTCTGGCTCTGCATCTGGCCCAGGCACTAATGCCTGTTTCTCTACAGATGTCCTTGTGGTGTGATGGCAGTAAAAGAAGCACGAAGAAGTGAATTAATAATGATCTAAAGGCTGAAGCTACCACCTGAGAGAGGAAGAAATGTGGCATTTCAGGGCAAGGCCTGGCAGTACCCCAGAGCTGGCCACACGTTCGAGAGGCAAGGAAAGGCCTTGGGGGGGAAGAAATGATAACAGAATTACAAACAGCAAATAATCAGACCTGCTTCAAGTGCAGTTCTCAAAGTAATAAAAGGCAGTAAAGAGACAGCAGATAAGCTAAACAATGGCTAGAAATGCATGCTGAGATGAGATGAGATAAACACTCTGTCTATCCCCAAAATTGCATTAGCCACTTTTATTGCTTCACAGAAAAGATGATGCTGCATTTTCACATCATCTGTTACTCATTTTAAGGGAGGGAAAAATAATACAGATAAAGGAAATTAACAAACAGCAAGAAAAAAACACTCAGCACATGCTTAAGCTGTTCAAGTGATCACAGTGACACTGATAAGGCTCAAAGTTAGGCTGGTCCTTAAGTGCTTTACTGGCTCAGAGCCACAGAGCAGATGAAGATTAGCAGAACAGTGGCTCAACAGAACCATATCAGCACATGTAGAATNATTAATTAAAGTTATTATTAAATAATAATTATTTTATCTATTTTCTTCACTGTAAAATAGAAGTGCAATTGCTGCTGATAATAGATTTCTGCACCCTCTTTTGGTCACCAAGCTGCCTGAGCAGCCAAGAGTAGTTGAGCACAGAAGGAAGAATCACAGAAATCAGTTTCACTAGGAAGAAGTGTTTGGATTCCTGGGGCAAATGAGATGCTGGGAACTGGCTAGAACTACTGAAGAGACTAAGTGCAAATGAGTAGCTGCCTCTTGAGCTATTTAGAACTGTCCAGAGACAAAAGCTGATGCTGTGCAAGGAAAATCTCAGTCACTTCAGGATTTCCTCCCTCTCACAGATCCTTTTATTAAAGTCTGTAATTCACAAAGCAAATCAAAATGCTCACCAGCTGGGAGGTGGAAGTCAAGCTGTCTAACTTACTCCTGGTGCTCCTGCTGCTATCACCAAGCACAGAAGTTGCTGTCTCAGGCTGCAGATCCTGGTTCCAGCACCTCTCATTCCCCCAGGCAGCCTCAAAAACAAAGGTTTGGTTTTTGTTTGTTTTTTTTTTCATGCTGAGTCTTTAACTGCCAAGTGCCCATGAGGTGGAAGAGGAAAATACTGGGATTGTCCAGAGACAATAAAAATAATCATGCTAGAAAAAGATAACTTTGAACACTAATTACTAATCTTAGATAAACTGTTGTCCTAAATGAAAGGAAATATTTCCATATTTATAACAGTGAGTGTCCAATGTAATGCTCAAAGGCTACAGTTAACTAACTCCTCCTTTTGTATAAATGCAATATTGACTGGGCTGGAGGGAGGGGTTTGATGGCATGTGGCTACATACCACTTGGGAGTTGATGAGGAAAGCAGATCTGAAAAATTAGCTATTTCAGGCTGATTTTGCAGCCTTTGGAGAACATAAAGCAGCTACAGACAAACCCTGCCATGAGCTTTTAATAACCTTAACTATCTCAGTAACATGAGCCACCAGCACAGAGATATATATATAACTTAGCACCCACTAGTACACTAACAACTCCCAATATTTCAGACAGCAAACTCCAGCAGAATCTTCTCCACAGGTCAAACATCTTCTTTATAAAATATATTTTTAGGACTATTTCTTTTCTAAAAGAAAAACTATTGCTTCTAAACTGAAGTCATGCTGTTGTATCACAAACAACTGCAACTTTTCAGCTTCCTCACATTCCTGATCGTGGTTCTTAATTTCCTTCTGCAGGAAAAAAAAAAGGTTATTCTCCAGCACTTCCCATTTAAATTAACAGCATATCAAATAGCACTACTAGAGGCTAAATTCCCAGTGAAAATACAGATAATACCTAACATCAAACCATGCTACTATGTCAGAGCGGAAGCTTTCCAAAGTCCTTGAATAAATAAATACTCCAGAAGACTTTCCAGCATGGCAGAACCACAGCTAGTAGGGGGGCATTTACTTTCAGGATAGTTTTTATTCTCCTGTGAGACTCCATGGTGCCAGTAAGAAAATAAGAATTCCTTGGATTAGTTTTGAATATATTTGGGGGTGTAGAGCTTTATCCAAAAGAAAAAGCAGGATTAAGGAATAAAGAGGAAGAACAGAGGGAAAGAAATGTCTGGTTTGGCTTGCAGCATCTGATCAGATATGGAGAAGAATAATGGAAAGTTTTTTTGCCTTCCAATATTATTAAGGGAAACTAAACCAGAAAGACCGGGGTGAAAGTGGAGATTTTACAGGGAGGGTTTTGGATTAGTAGGAAATCATGACTTCGCAGGACTGTGCATACACAGGGTGTTCCACAGTTGCTTGTATCATGAATCCCAGGGGTTACCACTGGATCCAGAACCATCAACACAGGCTTCCCAGAGTGGAAAAAACCCACTTATTTCATCATACAAAAAACAAAACTTAACAAACCAAAAACACAACCAACCAACAACAAACTTTCTAAACTTCTGATTTGTTCTAAACTCTCCTAATTTCCACTTAGGAAGTATGCATCTTCATCATTCCTTTTGGATACTTTTTCCATGTGTTTTTTTCTTCTGTCTACCAAATAAACTCTCTTGCTGCAGATCTAACCCCCCCACACTTTTAAAACTTCAGCAATCCCCAAGCTTGCTGCAAAACCAGCTTTATTTGGTTTCCCTGCCCCACCTCTATCTGAAGTGTTCCAATATTAACACAGCTAACTAACCCAAGCGACCAACAAAGGACAAATTGCTGCCAACCAGTTTCCTATCACGTGAGCAACCAAGCAGCAGAGAAACACTAACATGGAAGTAATTAAAAACACCCTGAAAATAGAAATGGAAGTACAGGGTGCAGACTGCCAGCTCACAGCACAAGGGGGGGAAATGCTCTCTTTTCATCTTTCTTTAGTGTCTTGTGAAGCATTTGACACTTGCCTGCAATCACCACAGAACACCATCTGCAGAATTCATGCTGACAGATTTTTCCAGTTACTCCAAAGAGCAGCTTTGGTTTTTTTGCTCCTGACAGAACAGTTGTCCAGGCAAAGCATTCTTGGGTGGATTTTTAGCATCCTAAACAGGATTCTGGGCAAGACCATTCAGGTTCAGTGGCTTTTTCTTATTAAGTACTATGGTGCTAATCTCCAAAATACATATTCTTCATTTCATATCACACCTGACAGTTGAGAGCCTCTTCCTAGCAACCATCACTACCATGCTTGTAGCCAAAGAACACAAAACCATCTGAGAATTCCACAATAACCTTGCACAGGGAGTGTACTTTTGAAAAACTAAAGTGAAATACAGAGAAAATGTCAGGACTGTTTGTGTTGATCTAGGTTGTTGGGGTTTAGTTGGTTGGTTAGGTTTGGGTTTTTTTGTGTTTGAAGACCATCAGGGAAAATAAGGGGAAACTCAAAAGTGCTTCATTAAAGCATCATCTCCCTCAGAAACTTCTACCAAGAAAACAACAGGGACACCCAGGGAAAACCACCACCAAGGTCTTCTTTGAACAGGTTGCTCATTTAAAGCAATAAGTCTTTCCTTCCACCTGACAGCAGAATGGAGCCCAAGTTGACCAGATCTGGAGGATCACTTCTGCAGTGCCTTTCTGCAGCCCTGAACCAGACTGCTGGACCAGAGCACCTGAAAAAGCTGCACCAGCCAAACTGCTGGAGTTGACTATGAATAAACTGGAGATGAAGAAAAGCCCAGGTGACACTTGGGAATCAGCATTCTGCTTCTGCTTTATATTCTCACCACTTTCTGAGGACACAGACTGTAGTCAGGATTGGCAGAGTTCATTTACATCAAAATGGATTTAACTTAAAATCCAAGAGGGGGGTGGAAAAAAGTCCAGCTTCTGCAAAAAGACCAAGTTCAAATGGAGATTTCTTTTTAATTGGTTTTTGTTTTTTTCACCATGTCCTCCTGGTTTGGGTGAAAAGCAAGCAAATTCAGTTCAGTGATTTTGCTTTTTAGCTTAAGTTTCTAACTAACTGCACTTTCTGGAGTTGGAGGCATGTTTTGCAGACAGTCTCTGCTTCTAGCAGAGATAACACCTAATGTTTACAGTTACTGCCAGGGGTGGAATGCAAAACCAAGGCCA
>VYZU01056912.1:0-25462 GCA_013401355.1 Ceyx cyanopectus | reverse complement strand
GGTACTGGCTGTGTATATATTTGTATATATTTGTATATACCTCATTTCATTTTTTGATTAAATTGCTTTAGTTCCTTTTTTGAATCACTAAGTCTCTCTCCCTTATTCCTTTTCTCTCCCCTTTGGGGAGGGAGGGGGGTTAAAAGAGAGCGGTCTGTTATCGGTCTGGGGGCTGCCCTGACCCCAAACCGCAACACACCACCAAAACACTTGTTTACAGCTGCTTAACCATCGTTCTGGTGAGAATAAGCCAATCTGCAAAACACTCATTCCTTTGTGGGCAAACTGTGGCCAAGATACTGCTTCCTTACTCTCATTGCTGAGACCTAGAGAGAAGCTCTGTTTCAAGTCAAATGCTGAATAACAGCTCCCTATCTGCAAAGGGAGACAAAAGGAAACTCTACAGAGAGTAAAAATATGCAGCTTTCAGCTGTTCCCATTCATTTTCTCATTAAAAGAAAAAACAATGTCCCTGACTGACCTGGTCATTTGGAATAATCACCAGACACCTGGAAAATTTGGAGTCACCTGTTGGAGAGAATTCTATTTCAGGCAGTGGTTAGGGTTCCACTGAAGACCCAAATCTCTTAACTGCCAAATATTTTCTATCCTGTCTCGTGTTAATGACTAAGGACATGATGAATGCTGTCACTGCAACAGTTCACAAGCAAGGTGCTTCCTTATCAGAGGCACATCAGATGCCAAGTCACATACCAAGGCATTGACATCCTCAGTTTTGTAGATCAGCATCCTTATCTCTTCTGGATCTCCACTGAAAATTGCCTGGACCAGTGGTGGCTGAAAAAAGAAAACAGAAGCAGCAGTGTTAGAGGTTGGTTTGTTTTCTGTTTCAAGGAGCAGATGATTCCTGCTACCATTTACTAATAGCACCCCCAAATGTTGGGTGACCCCAGGAACAAATCACTAAGAGTATCTCTGATCAGTTTGCTGGAGGAGAAACTGAAAGCAGGAGTGTGTTTGCACACAGAAGGAGTGTGTGTGCACCAACAGGGACCCCCAGTTAGAATGCCTGATGACTTTTGTCAACAACATGCAGTTAGCCCAGATGTTCTCCTTGGCATGTAAGGGGAAAACCAATTACCTCAGCTATTGCTGCTGGCACAGATTAATGGTCATGCAACACACATTTAGAACCAGGACATTATGCAGATAATGAATTTCTGGGCAATTACTAAACATCTTGTCTCTTTTTTTGCTGAATAAATATGCGAGGAGCACTGCTAATTTTAACCACCCAAGAAGCAAAGTAATTATCTTATTAAGTCTGTTATTATGCTATTATGAACCAAAAGGCATAAATAAATAATCAGGCATGAGGGAGAAAACAAAATGCCATGCTCTTTCCTCTAGCAATAGCAGTGGGAGGGAGCACTGCACATGCTCCACTGCTCTGTGACACCTCCAGAGCTGGCAACTACAGCCCAGGGTTTTTTTTAACCTGCTTGTCAAGAAGTGATCTCAAAATCCATAAACAAGCTGGAGAAAAAGAGAGAATCCCATTTCCCCCCTAATCTTTTCACTGCAAAATTAATCATATTCAAATGTGGGAAATACATCACTGAGCTGATGGTGGCTATTTTAAGACATTCTAATCCCTTATGTCCTTGAGAAAAGATTCACACTAGAATTCCATTCTTGCCACTCCTCAGATGGAAAAAGGACTCGAGCTGCATCTTTTCTCACAACTGTCTGCAGTCCTATGTATTGCAGGGGATGTCTGAACTAGAAAGAGAGGGAAAAAAACAGCATTTCACTGTAACAGAATGACCACAGACAGTTCCCTAGTGCAAGATGCAAACACCAGACCTGAGTCTGAGCCATTCTCTCTCATCTGCAAAATTCAAACAAATCAGAATTTAGCTCAGTGAGGTGATGCCATTTCTGCATTTTTCTCTACCAACAGAAATCATTTGAAGTCTCTGATCTTACACCCACAAAGATGCTAATAAAAGTGTTTCCTAGACTTAGCACAAACCTAACACTAACAGCTATGAACAATTTATGAAGTCAGAATGCTCCCAACAAAATATTGCACTGCTACAAGTGACTTTTTCCCTTCAGCTGGCAGAGGATGAAGTGCTGTGCATTGTTGTTTAGAGAAGAGGAAAGCCTACAATAAGACAATTTGATCCTTCTTCCCTCTGCCAGAAATCTGAATCAGGCACCTGGTTTTACAGGAAATTCTTGACCTTTTTAATTAGCAGCAGCCTCTTAACACAGAAAGCAGATTGAGAGCAAGACTTGCTTTAGACCTGTAACATATGTAAGCTCCTAATCTCAGTTCTACCACAGTCCCATCCACATGCCCTTCCTCACACCACACCTCAGCACTTACCTGAGGCAGGCTGTAAGCCCCACACTGCTGCCACACATCATGTTTGCTGCCCACATGCAAAGGTCTTCAGTCCTGCAGCCCTTTTTTACCATGAGATTTATTTTTTTAGCAATAAATTACACATCACTGATTGTAACAGCAAGAGGCAGAGGTATCAGGGAATGGTCACAGCAGGTAAAACCAGCCCAGGTGAATAACAATCTTGGGTGACTGCTGGGCAGCTTTCTCCAATTTTAATTTTTCTAATGCACTGCTTCATCACTTTGCTTCATTTTTTCAAAGGTATGAATTTGGAAGAGAGAAACACAAATTCCTTACCAACTCTCTGCTACAAATTAAAGAGCTCTTTCTGGGTAAGATGCACTGTCATGTAGGAAAAGAACATCAGAGGTATGTATGTTGCAGGCTTGCTGCTGCTATTTGAGGCCAGAGCTGAGGATGTGCATTCACATCCATCAGCACAATGGAAAAAGGATCAGTCCATTCAGCACCTAGCAGGGGTGAAATGCAGCTTGTGGAGCAACCTACATGTTGCTGATGGATGTCCAGTGACATAACAGATTGGTTTCTTCATTTTCAGTCCATGCATGTGTGACTTCAAGTTTAATTTATTTTTAATTCCTGAAGGGTATAGAATGACACTTCCTTATTATCAAAGGATNTATAAAAAAATATATTTATAAAAAATATATTAAAATACAGTGTAATTTTAGAAATCATTTCTAAAACCTGTGACAACATCACTCACAGGTTATGTGATTAACAGAAATATTTTGCTTTAAAATTCTTCACATTCTGAAGTTGCTCCATACTTAGAATGAAGAAACAATAAAAAGAAGGCACAGAGCAGATTAGCTACAGCTATTCTTAGAAGCAAGCAAGGGGGCAGGTTTGGGAATGATGAACAACTGCTTCCAAATTCTTCACAAGAGTTTCAGTGGGGAGTGTTCACATTTTTTCCCCTGAAAATACACACAGCAGCTAACAAAAAAAAACCCTTTCTATGTTCCTTTTTCTCCAGAGTTCCTATTGTAACTCTGAAACTCCCCAGTCAGTTTTAGTAGAGTGGTTTTTATGCTGTAATAAGCATTAAAGATACAAGTTTAGCTGCAGACATCTTCCAGCACTGGAATATATTCGTGTCTTTATGCACATGGGGCAGCCACAAGCTGGGCTCAATCCACCAGGAAAAATGAGCTTGCTGAACTGAAGACACTGATTATTTCAGCAACAGAGAGCTCAAAAGTGGGCTGTCTGGAGTCTAATTTTAATTACTGTGCCTGAAGTGGGTGCTGAAGCTCTTAGAAACCCAGTTAGGATATTTGTAAGTAGCTGTGACAGATATTGGGTTTTTAGTTGTGATTTTAGATACCCTGAGTTGCTAACAGGGATTTACTTCAGGCAGATTTTCATGTGACAGGAGCCAGAGGCAGCCAGGGAAGGGCTGATCAATTCCCATGGCAATTTGCTGTAATCCACTGCCCTTTCTCTCAATAATAATAATAATAAATCCTAGGTGGATCTTTTACTTGTTCTAATAGAATTACATCAAGCTTCTGGACTAAACACTTGGATATGTCCATGTGCTCACTTCTCCTTAACAGGCAAGGCAATGTAGCAAGACATAAAATCATTTCCAAGTGGAATTGATCTCCACAGTGTTTTGCTGAGTAACTTTTTTTTCCCCATGGGTACTCCTATTAATCAGGATTACAAGGTTGTCTGCAATGTCACATCACATACCTCTAGTTCCTTCCACTGCTCAGAACACCAAGCCTACTCCTCTTCCTAAATTTAATGGAGAACTTCCTTCCTCCCAGGGTACAAGAGATAAATATCCAAAATACTGTTTTAATTCTGTATGAGTGAGCAGTCATTAACTGCATTTCTCTGAATGCTTTGAGTGCATTTCTCCTCACTCACAAGCCTTAGTTAAATGCTCAGTAACACATAAGTGGTTCCACATTTCAAGTAATTGTTCACAAATGGCTGAATAATTCAAGTTAGTTTATGCTAAGGTGGTCTGCAGGTAGATCCCACTTAGGCAAGCTCTCAGTCTTTCCCATAGTGGCTTCACAAAGGAATAATTAAATATTTCCAGAACAATTTGGTGGAGAAATACTTGGAATAAGGCAATTCTGACATGATGATCAGATGCTGCTATTGCTGTGGATACACATAAACCCTGAGTTCACAGCAGTAGACACTGCTAGCTGGATGATGCTGGATGAGCTGGATGAAGCTCCGGGTGGCTTGTGCAGGGTGTGAAGCCTCTGGGCAGCACGAGGCTGTGTCCTGGGAACACTCCCAGCCCTGAATCCAGCCAGCTGCCTCATATCCAGCACTGAGCACGTTTAGAGGCTGGAAATCCAGAACTAACAAAACACCTTTCTGCATCTGGAGGATGGAAAAAGTCAAATCATCAGCTTTAGGTGAACAACTGAGTTTTTTTCCAAAACTGCAAGTTCTCCTTCATTACAACTACTGTACATCCCTAGGGAAGGGATAACTATGATTGCTGGCAAAGGATTCAAGTAGCAGCAGTAAAGCTGCCTGAAACAAGCTTGTCTGATCAACGCCGGCCATGAAGGCTCTTACTTGGCACATTGTTTTGGAAAAGGACAACCTGAAGTGCCCAGAGCATGGCTCAACCCCAGAAAGGGAGCAGGGCCATCACAAAACACCCTGCATCCCCTGCTTTTCAGTGACTTCCCCTGCATACCAGTTAGGCCTGTGCAATGGCAAACTGGACTGAGGACTGGAAACCCAAAGCTGGGCTCCTGTGGCCTTCTGACTCTGCTCCCAGTCAGTAGGACTCAGGTGGCTTTGGCTTACACCCCACCCACAAAACTCTGTGTCTTTGGCCAGACAGAGCAGCCAACAAATCAAATTCTATAATTAAACATAATTACAATCCCTTATTTACCAAATGATGTGCAAACCAGAATATACTCCAGTTCCCTTTCCCATGAGCACACTGCTTGTGAGGCAACAAGAATAAACCTGCTTCACATCCCTGCCACCAACTGCACCTTTCCAGTCTGGTCCTCCCTCTGCCCAGCCCTCTCCCCACCTTCTCCAAGAGATTTAAATCTTTGTCTCTCTCTTTGCTGCCCCATTTCCACTCTGCTGGAGTTTTTTGGTGATGCACACTTGAGCACTACAAACACATGCTAGGAAACTGCATTTCAAGTGAGAAAGGAAGAAAACCATAAGCAAAATGAGAACTCTCTGGGGAAAAGAAGTATTATAACTTAAGACAGTTGAAACCTTAACAGAACATTTCTCCAGTCAAGCTTTCAGGATCCTTAAAAAGGAAAATAGTCAGGATTGACTCTGGTTGTGCAGTGCCAGATCAAGCCTAGTTATTTCTGTTCACACCATTTCTGCTCGGTGCAAAACAAGTCTCTCAGCAGATCTATTTCTGGATTGTTAGTTTGGCTCCAGATCTTGGCTGCCTCCCATTTTTCATTATGAAGCCCATCAACTGCCCCAAGCATTGCTTATGTTTCCAGGTGAACAGAAGGTTACATCCTGCCATTCCTGGAATCCTGAAATTCCTCTACATACCAAAGGCACTGCCAGTGGCCCGTGTTTTGTTAAACTTATCAGTTAAAGGCACTAAAATAACTCCTGGCATATTAAATTTAGATCATTTCTCAAAAGGAAAAGAGGTAAGCATTTTTAATTCAGCTTGCCCAGTGTCCTTTCCTTTATTCTTATTACTGGAGGCTGTCTACTGGTCTTGATTTAAGTGGTGGGCTTTTGGTTTGGTTTGGCATTTGAGGGTTGGGGGGAGGGGCGTGTTTTTTAAGTGCCTGCTGATCATATCAGAAAATTAGTTAATAAATATTGTCTTGAAGTTACATTAATCAAATGGAGACAGACTCAGCATGCTGCAGACTGGTTAAAATAAGAAAGCATTTTTGAAAGGAGACAAAATAAACACAGGGGAATATTTGTTATATTCAGTATAACATTTGTTCTATTCAGCATCATTTGTTACACATTTTAGTGAAGAAAACTCAGACAGCACAACAAGATGTGTTGGAATATCTACAAAGATTGAGGATAATCGATCTAATGGTGTCCTGAATTTTTCAAGTCCTCTTGAACTTGTTTGTTCAGAATTTCTTGGGCCTTTGTCTTGATACAAAGTTGAGCTCTGTAATATCTCACAACAGACATATCAGTGACACCATAAATAGTGTCATGAGATTGTAAAGGCAAGACCAAAAAAAGGATCCATTTCTTTTTATACATTCCCAGCAGCAAGAGCAGCATTGCTACTCCGTCTGAGTACTTCTTGTCACGTCAATACTTTGACTTAGAGAGCTTTTGCCTTTTTTTTTCCTCCATCTCCTTGGGTTTTTTTCCCTCCCCCATAATCCAGCTATAATCAGGAGCAAGGAAGTTGGCCTGGCACACCAAGGCAGTGTTTCTGAGTGAGAGCACAGCACAGGAAAGTCTCTGGGGGTAGAAATTCCAGCTGGTGTATATCAGTTTAAGGGAACTCCCAAGCCAGAGGCTCTGTGCCACGTTACACTGCCTGCTCTCAGAAGAGACCTGGTGCTTTCCCCAACAACAACCCCAGTGACACATCAGCTCCTCACTGGAGATTTAGGGGAGAAACTCACTTCAAAAACACCAACCCTACAGAAAGCTTCATTCCCTGCTCACTTGTCTTCAAAAACAGCAATTCCAAGCACACCAACAATTTCTATTTTAACAACTGTATAGATGTTGAATTACTCAAAGGAAAGGGGGGAAAAAAGCAGACCATTAAAAGGAATTCTGTGTGCAGAAGAGAATGCTGTAGGGAGCAAACCAGCTGCAGCATCCTCTGGACACTTTCTGCCACCCTGTTTCCACCCAGCTCGACCTGCAGCAAGCAGAAAAAAAAAAAAAAGGAGAGGAACAGAAATGTTATAAGTTTATCTTCCTTCAGTTCACCCATTTTGAACCATGGTTTGCCTCTCTCTTGCTTGGTGAGCTAAGCAGGAGCAAGGCCCACTTGGGCCTGGTAGGCCTTTCACCCAGCAGCCTGGATGCTCAGGGACACAGAGGGACCTGCAGGGATATGCTCTCAGCAGTGTGCACTGACACCCATCACACACTCATAAGAATCCTTTCCTTTTTAGAAAAATGAATGTTAATTGAGGTAACTATGAAGTGGCATCTGAGGCTGCCACTCGGCGAGACGAGGGCTCTGCCGGTTGGCAGGGCCTGGTGTGTATTGATGTGCACACAGAGAAGGCAGCTAGAAACCAGAGTGCCCTAAGATATGTGCAGATAACTCAACTACAGTGATGTTGGAGGGCAACATCAGAATTTACAACCACCTTGAGAGACTATCCAAACAACTGGGCTGAAGGAAGACTAGGGCACTGTTCAGTGTGGAGCAGAGCACAGCACGCCTGTCAGCAAGAAACCCAGCCATTCCGTGGCAGTTCTGTACAAGAGAACTGGAGATGGCAGTTTACTAACTGTGAATGTAACTGAACAATGTTATGAAAGAGCAAGAGCACTTAAAATAGGAATACAGCTTGCAAAACACACTGCAGCCTTTCCACACCACTCAGTCCTGCTTAGGCTCTGACTGGAGCAAGACACTTCGTTTGGGACTTGACTTGTAGACCAAACCAGAGCCCTAAAACATGATTTATGGGGAAAAACTAAACAGATGGGAGCTATTCAGCCTACACAGAAGAAAACTGCAATGGAACACAAAGAATGATTTGCAATACGTGAAAGGTTATGAATGAAATCAGCTCAGTTTTCCCCAGCCAAGACACACAGAGCTGGGATGGCTGCACACAAGAAGGATGCATTTCTGCTCCATTGAAGGCAATGCAAACCAGGATACTGGCTAGTAATTTGGCTGAGATACAGTGGACTGCAGAAGACCATCATTTCAGGGACAGATCCAGTCCACTGAGACTCAAAGGGATTATTTTCTGCGGGCTGCAGTAGTCAGGGGATTGAATGTACCAAAGCAAACGAGCCCAAAGAAAAATCACACCATGCTTACATAAATCCAAAACTTAATGCAGAAAGGATAAGCTACAGCAGACTGCACTTCTAATAAAATGCATCTTCTAGCATTTCTGAGAATTACACCATAAAAGAAGCAATTATTTAAGTGGTGTGCCACATGCTGCTGGATTCTTTTCTACAGAAATCAATAAAAATAGAAATGAAAAGTTGAAAGGGATCTTGCTGAGGTTCAAGCAATTTCCCCTTGCATGGCACAGCACACACAAAGCCTCACCACTGCCTATCTCTTCAGCACTGCAATGCAGTTCCTTCCTCGGTTGTGCCATCCCAACAGCCATCCTCCTGCCAGCTCCAGAAAAACTCAATCTCCCAACTTACTTTCTCATACATAGCAAATAGACTTGCAACACTAATGTTTCTGTTTCCTGATTCCTCCTAGAGGCACATGTTGCTCACAGTGCTCCTGAAGAACAGCATGATCAGTTATTAGTGTTTTCAACAGTAAAATCCTTTGCAGATTTTAGTGACTGGCATGCACCTTCTGCATGGCTAGGATAAAACTCAGATTAAAGATGTTTAACTACATTAACAGCAGAGCAACTATGTGTGAACATGCAGATCAGTCCATAACAGCATTTCAGCTCTTTCTTTGCATTAGGCATGCTGCAGTTGGCATGGAGCTCTGCTCAACAACCACAGCAGATGTTTTACCTCTATTTTGAATCTGGAGCAGATTAGCAAAATTAGCTTGATACAACATATCCTGATAATAGCCCTGTACTCATCATCAACCAAACTATTGAAGCTGACAGGAAAAAAAAAAACAAACAACAAAACTCAAGCTTTGCTGATGACTGCAATGTCAGGTAGCCAGGCCAAAGAATGAAATGGAAATTTTAAAAGGCTTCAGAATTGGCTTTGCTTCAGAAATCAGTTTGGGGTCTTCCACACATGATGTATCTGACTGTGATAGGCGAGGTGTGTATCTGAGGTGTGGTTCATCAACCAATAGCCAGAGGAGGAGAAAGAGCAAAGCAGAGACTATTTCCTTCACCAAGATTCCAAGATCCTCTTTTTTTACATTATTAATTTTCAGCTCTTTTTATACCCTTTTAACTTCAAGGTAATTGGACAAGAAATCAGCCACCCCCCGGGGTGATTGGCTGGGGTGCCACAACAGCCAGTGTCAAAGCATCTTTCTGCTGTTTTACAAACAAATGCCAGAAAGGTCACAGCTTGGTGAGAACCTTCACTTTCCCACAGGAAGGGAAATTCACTTGCTGCAGCATTTTAACACCCATATGAAGGTGCTCAGCCCCAGAACCAGCAGGGGAGAGGGAAAGAGTGCAGGCCACTTCAGATATCCTGCAACACCAAGTGCCCAGGCAAGCCAGAAAGAGGGGAGGGGGACCAAGTCAGATTTACAAAACCTTTTTTTTAAAACCAAATCTGCAGGTGCCATTTCTAATTCAAATCCCATTTTTCATTCTGGCTAGGGAGGCCATAATTATCCACGTTGAAAGTTAATTAGCCTTGCACAGCATAACACTTCAGCTTCTCATTTACTTTTCATGAACCATTTCACCTCCAAAGGGCAACATTTACTATTGTGTGCTGTTCTGTTGTGCATTCTAGTCTGGTGCAAAAAGGGATTCCTGAAGAAAGGAATACTTTAAAGTTTGGAAAAAAAAAAATAATTTATTTTAACAGAGGTTTTATATGAAAAAAAAAATCTGTATCTTCAGTCTCTCAAGACTACAGATCACAAGCTCCTCTTCAGTTCTTTTGTAAATATACCTTGTCAAATTTAGCCCAGTAAATATATGATCTTAATGGCCATCAGGGAAGAGGGTGTTTGAGGAAGAAAGGGGTGGACACATCTGCACTGTCACCAGAGGAGGGATTTTTCTGGGGTTGTGCTGTGGAATATGAACTCCCCATGTGAACTCAGAAGAAGCAGGTGCTGATCTTATAGGGTTTTTTTTTTCTCTTTTGGAAGGAACTCACGAGACAAACCTCTGTTCCATTTTGTTGTCAGGTTTGTCCATTCTCAGGCCACTCTGAGCAGCTAAACAAAGTAAATCTCTCTGCATCCAACAGCCTCCTTCTCTTAGTCCTTGTGGAAATGTATCCTGCTTCTTCTGGTGATGATTGTCATTCCAGAGCTGTGTATCTCCTCCTCTGATGCCCTGTTCACCCTCGTAAATGTAGCTCACTGCTCACTGGCTGCCCAAGGTTGTACATCTGAGGTCACCATGATTGCAAGGAGTTCAAAACCAAGCAACCAAAACTCAGAAAGACAGACAAGGAAGCAGCCTGTTCCCAGAAGTCTGCCAAGCTGCTTTCCCTGGGAGTTTTGCATGGGGAAGTACAGGACTCTTCTGCTTGCAGGCACTTTGGGTAGGCTCTGATTCACTTTCTCTCTGGGCTAGGTGAGCAGGGTGACAGTTTCCCTGCACTGTCTGGAAGGTGTCCTCAACCAACTGAAACTCTGCCTTGCCCCAAGGGAATTCAGGTACAGTGAGCTGAGCTGAAATGATGGTTCGCAGAGAGCTGGAAACCACAGAAACATGGTGGTGTTAGCAAAAAAAGGCCAATGTACCCTTCTCCATCCCAGTGAGATGCCTGAACAGAGGACTTCAGGCTGTTTAAACACAGGCAGAATCTGGAGGTAGTTGCAAGAGAGAGGAGGGAGAAGCAGCAAAGTCTTTCTGGGGAGGATAAGCCACCCACAGCACCCTGCCCTCCTTCTTTGGGTTACCCAGCTCTGTGCTCTAGACTTCAGAGCTGAACAGACCAAAACTAAGATGCCACTGGTCCTGCTCCTATGATTTTGGGAAGAATCTTGATTGCTAAAGACAAATTGGTGACAAATATTGGAAAGCACAGAGGAATAACTACAGTGTTCTCTTCCATTTGCTACCAGCACCAGAGCTTGTGAGTATTCAAACATACAAGCTCTCTGATGACCACCACCTTTGTCCTCTGAGTGTCCCTCCTGGCTACAGTCTCAGACACATAGACTCCACCCTTCCAGAGCATTACTTCTGTGTTTAAAAAAAGGACAAAAGTAGCCAGATTTAGGGTTACCACCAAAACCCAAGTCCTGAAATGCAGAGTTGCAGAGCATAGGGAAAGTTCACAGTGTGCAACAGACTGAACTCAGACCTGTCTTGCTTGTTGAATGTGTCCCTGTTCCTGCTCCTTGCCCAGAGTTGATTTTAAAGTCTCTTTTTTGTTGCTGTTTTTAAAAGAAGGTGGGAAGAAATGTTGCTCTCACAGGCAGAAAACCACTTCTCACATTCATTTCTCCTGATCAGTTCTCACAAATCCTGCTGCTCACACTTGACACGATGGTGTTTAAGATGTTCTAGATACAGAAACAAATGACAAGTCTGTTTGCATGATTGCAGGAGAAAAAAAAACCAAACAACATTGAACTGGAGGTTCCTGAAGCCTGTAAGAGGGTAACTTTGCTGGATTATGGCAAAACTGTGTTACCTTAGACTGATGAACAGTGACAGATTTCCTTTTCAAACCTAGGGCTCAGAGCAGCCATGCTGCATAGGTGGAGAGAGCAGAGGGTTTTCATCTCCTGATCTCAAAGCACTGAAAACATTTCTCCAGTACCTGATGTTGAGTGACAGCATTATTAAATCCCACGAGTCAATTGGCATTTGTAGAAGAGTTGGTGATACGATCTGCAAATGAACTCACAGGCACCAGAACAAATGGTATTAGAAGAAGGTAGGAAAAAAAGGTTTGCACTCTCCTCCTGTTCCACCCAGAAAAGGCATTTACATGAACATCACCCAGAGGTGATCCTGCAGACACAGGATTGACTCTGTAGGGAAAGAAGGGTTCATTAATCTCTTAAAACTACAACTACAGTAAGTGGATTCTAAGTAAGACCTTCAGAAATTCAGTTCCTGTAGCTGATAGATGCATCCTGCTTTGTAGATCTAGCTGAATAAAACATTAAAATGCAACACTGGATGTGCTTTACAATACTTTTCTTCCCTTGTGCAAATTTAATTTCATTTATCAGTTCAGCCTCAAGTCAGGAGTTTGATATTCCTATATTTAATGATGTTTTCATTTCATCATGGCCTTTCCCAGATAAATGTTTAATCAGGGTGTTCACAGTAATGTAAAAATTACTAGAGTGAAAAGAATGAAGTCATAATGTTCTCATCTTTGTATCTGACTTCATATGTTAAATTCTAGGAAGTTGATTTAAAAAAACCAAAGATGTGACTGAATGAAGAACCTGCTAATGAGCCCTCAAGGAGCTAATGAGCTAAGTAGTGGTAAAAATTAACAACCAGAATATAGAACCATTACCTGGTCTATCACTGGAGCACCAGGTCAGAGACCAGAAATCTTTGGTATTTCACCCAAAAAACTACATGCCCTGATAAAAATTGTTCAGTGTATTTCTAGGTAGTTCTTCTGGCTGTGACTCCATAATACATATATTTTATTCTGTATTTCTGTCTGCTTGTTTGCTGCACCTTTTTCTTTGCTTTAAGCACTGATGAGGCCATCTCTTCCTGCAGAAATTACACATTTTTAATCAACATTAAAGTATTGTTGTGTTACTGTCTTTGCTTGCTGTGAGAACACCAAATTTCTACCTTTTCTTTTTGCTGAACCATGTAAAGACAAGTTGTTCATCAAACCCTGGCTACAAAGGGAGTTTGTTTCTAAGCTAGGCAGGAGGTAGCTGCTTTGCTTCATGAAGTGTGAATTTTTCAGTTGTTTGATATTTAAACTTGATACAGACACATCAATTTTCTGAAAATATATGACATTAACCAGATTTTTGATGAACCTTTAGGAAACTTCAAGGTTTTGCATATTTATCAGCATCCTCCACTAATAGAGGAGTGGAGTAAATTTTTTCTCTTGCAAGTGTTCAATCTGGTTAAAATGAGTGTTGGGAAAAGCTGAAGAATGCTGAGTGCTTCAAATGGCCCATGCAGGATTGCTGGTAAAGCTCTGAAAATCAACAGAGTGATTCAACTTTGTATGCAAAAGGGGAAGGACTTTGGCCAGGAACCTAAGATATTTGCAAAGACTGAGATCCAACACATCTCTGCTTTCAAAGCATCACAGAATTGTCATGGCTGGAAAAAACCTCTAAGAGGTGTCCAACCACCACCACCAACCAACCAAACAAACAAATAACCAGGCCAAAAAAACCCCCAAAAAAACAAGAACAAAATCAAAACCAAGGATGCCATTGGCCTTCTTGGTGTCAACCAGCACAACAACATTTTATTCCTTTGGTAGCTTAAAAATGAAATAATAAAAAAAACCCAAGCAACAATAAATAAATAAATAGATAAATAGATAAATAAATAGAAAGAAAAAAGAAAATCCAACCAACCAGCCATATGTAGATGCAAATGATACACCGCTTTTTTGCAAATATTTCCTCAAGTACCCAGAACAGCAAAAGCCCCAAGGAGGACTGCTAACCTGGCTCAAGCTCTCTGCACTGTGGGACAATATCCCTTTTCTTGTCATTATCCTGTTTTCTTCAATATCAGCTTTTCCTGAGAGCTCTGAAAAAGTCCAAGAAAAAGAGGTTGGGAGAGAGCTAGGCTAATGAAGGAAAAAGGAAGCACCATGAAAGACCAAAGAGCAGCAGCACCTTCCAATGACACCACACTTCACCTCATGAAAGCATCGAGGCCAAGAAAAAAACTTGATACAACTCCCAAAATGCCTCTGGGTTGGCACAGACTGTTGGCACAGAAACAGGGTTAAGCAGGATGTGATGTAAATATTGTAATTCAGATGTGGCTGGGAGAGTCCTGACAAAAATACCACGGGCCTCCAAAGGGCAAGTGATCTGTGGTCACCATGCAGAAAAAAGGAACCAGACTGAGATCATCTTCTTCTTCCAGAGCAGCCCAGGACTGCCATATGACAGTGTGATCACAGTAAGGGACAGCAGAGTAATTAAGGTGCTCTAATTACTCTTTTTAGACAAGAGAGTGCTGGGTTGCAAGGCTGAGCCTCCCCAGGGCAGCTCAGGCTGCTGCATCAGGGCTCAGGGGAGCTCCAGGGTGGCACAGAAGCAGCATGGCACTGCCAGGCACAGAGGCTCCAGTCCAGCCTGCAGAGTGGGCACAGGGACACTGGCACAAGACCCATAGACTCCCAGTAAAAAACCAAACAACATTGAACTGGAGGTTCCTGAAGCCTGTAAGAGGGTAACTTTGCTGGATTATGGCAAAACTGTGTTACCTTAGACTGATGAACAGTGACAGATTTCCTTTTCAAACCTAGGGCTCAGAGCAGCCATGCTGCATAGGTGGAGAGAGCAGAGGGTTTTCATCTCCTGATCTCAAAGCACTGAAAACATTTCTCCAGTACCTGATGTTGAGTGACAGCATTATTAAATCCCACGAGTCAATTGGCATTTGTAGAAGAGTTGGTGATACGATCTGCAAATGAACTCACAGGCACCAGAACAAATGGTATTAGAAGAAGGTAGGAAAAAAAGGTTTGCACTCTCCTCCTGTTCCACCCAGAAAAGGCATTTACATGAACATCACCCAGAGGTGATCCTGCAGACACAGGATTGACTCTGTAGGGAAAGAAGGGTTCATTAATCTCTTAAAACTACAACTACAGTAAGTGGATTCTAAGTAAGACCTTCAGAAATTCAGTTCCTGTAGCTGATAGATGCATCCTGCTTTGTAGATCTAGCTGAATAAAACATTAAAATGCAACACTGGATGTGCTTTACAATACTTTTCTTCCCTTGTGCAAATTTAATTTCATTTATCAGTTCAGCCTCAAGTCAGGAGTTTGATATTCCTATATTTAATGATGTTTTCATTTCATCATGGCCTTTCCCAGATAAATGTTTAATCAGGGTGTTCACAGTAATGTAAAAATTACTAGAGTGAAAAGAATGAAGTCATAATGTTCTCATCTTTGTATCTGACTTCATATGTTAAATTCTAGGAAGTTGATTTAAAAAAACCAAAGATGTGACTGAATGAAGAACCTGCTAATGAGCCCTCAAGGAGCTAATGAGCTAAGTAGTGGTAAAAATTAACAACCAGAATATAGAACCATTACCTGGTCTATCACTGGAGCACCAGGTCAGAGACCAGAAATCTTTGGTATTTCACCCAAAAAACTACATGCCCTGATAAAAATTGTTCAGTGTATTTCTAGGTAGTTCTTCTGGCTGTGACTCCATAATACATATATTTTATTCTGTATTTCTGTCTGCTTGTTTGCTGCACCTTTTTCTTTGCTTTAAGCACTGATGAGGCCATCTCTTCCTGCAGAAATTACACATTTTTAATCAACATTAAAGTATTGTTGTGTTACTGTCTTTGCTTGCTGTGAGAACACCAAATTTCTACCTTTTCTTTTTGCTGAACCATGTAAAGACAAGTTGTTCATCAAACCCTGGCTACAAAGGGAGTTTGTTTCTAAGCTAGGCAGGAGGTAGCTGCTTTGCTTCATGAAGTGTGAATTTTTCAGTTGTTTGATATTTAAACTTGATACAGACACATCAATTTTCTGAAAATATATGACATTAACCAGATTTTTGATGAACCTTTAGGAAACTTCAAGGTTTTGCATATTTATCAGCATCCTCCACTAATAGAGGAGTGGAGTAAATTTTTTCTCTTGCAAGTGTTCAATCTGGTTAAAATGAGTGTTGGGAAAAGCTGAAGAATGCTGAGTGCTTCAAATGGCCCATGCAGGATTGCTGGTAAAGCTCTGAAAATCAACAGAGTGATTCAACTTTGTATGCAAAAGGGGAAGGACTTTGGCCAGGAACCTAAGATATTTGCAAAGACTGAGATCCAACACATCTCTGCTTTCAAAGCATCACAGAATTGTCATGGCTGGAAAAAACCTCTAAGAGGTGTCCAACCACCACCACCAACCAACCAAACAAACAAATAACCAGGCCAAAAAAACCCCCAAAAAAACAAGAACAAAATCAAAACCAAGGATGCCATTGGCCTTCTTGGTGTCAACCAGCACAACAACATTTTATTCCTTTGGTAGCTTAAAAATGAAATAATAAAAAAAACCCAAGCAACAATAAATAAATAAATAGATAAATAGATAAATAAATAGAAAGAAAAAAGAAAATCCAACCAACCAGCCATATGTAGATGCAAATGATACACCGCTTTTTTGCAAATATTTCCTCAAGTACCCAGAACAGCAAAAGCCCCAAGGAGGACTGCTAACCTGGCTCAAGCTCTCTGCACTGTGGGACAATATCCCTTTTCTTGTCATTATCCTGTTTTCTTCAATATCAGCTTTTCCTGAGAGCTCTGAAAAAGTCCAAGAAAAAGAGGTTGGGAGAGAGCTAGGCTAATGAAGGAAAAAGGAAGCACCATGAAAGACCAAAGAGCAGCAGCACCTTCCAATGACACCACACTTCACCTCATGAAAGCATCGAGGCCAAGAAAAAAACTTGATACAACTCCCAAAATGCCTCTGGGTTGGCACAGACTGTTGGCACAGAAACAGGGTTAAGCAGGATGTGATGTAAATATTGTAATTCAGATGTGGCTGGGAGAGTCCTGACAAAAATACCACGGGCCTCCAAAGGGCAAGTGATCTGTGGTCACCATGCAGAAAAAAGGAACCAGACTGAGATCATCTTCTTCTTCCAGAGCAGCCCAGGACTGCCATATGACAGTGTGATCACAGTAAGGGACAGCAGAGTAATTAAGGTGCTCTAATTACTCTTTTTAGACAAGAGAGTGCTGGGTTGCAAGGCTGAGCCTCCCCAGGGCAGCTCAGGCTGCTGCATCAGGGCTCAGGGGAGCTCCAGGGTGGCACAGAAGCAGCATGGCACTGCCAGGCACAGAGGCTCCAGTCCAGCCTGCAGAGTGGGCACAGGGACACTGGCACAAGACCCATAGACTCCCAGTCACTATCATGCACTGCTGCCAAAGCTCCTGCAGCCAGAGAAAAGAGGGGAGGGAAATTAACTCCAGATAGAAATCCTTCTCTCAAAGACACAGGCAGCTTCTAGGCACCAGCATCCAGCTCTTACTGAAGTCTCTCACAGCTTTTCCTTATGTCTACCTAAAACAAACGTCCTAAAAGGAGGGGTTTACCTTTTTGTTTTTTTCATTTCAAACCCANACTCCCAGTCACTATCATGCACTGCTGCCAAAGCTCCTGCAGCCAGAGAAAAGAGGGGAGGGAAATTAACTCCAGATAGAAATCCTTCTCTCAAAGACACAGGCAGCTTCTAGGCACCAGCATCCAGCTCTTACTGAAGTCTCTCACAGCTTTTCCTTATGTCTACCTAAAACAAACGTCCTAAAAGGAGGGGTTTACCTTTTTGTTTTTTTCATTTCAAACCCAGCATCATGATGTCTCAGGTGACCCTGGAACAAAATGAGAGTCAGGGATGGTGTCTTACTGGAGACAGGTGTCTGTTACAGCCTGGCCAGAGCATCCTTTGCAGCAGATAACCTTTCAGCTGAGACACACAGACTAACTAGGACAATGTGTTTGCAGGGTCAGGAGAAAAGAGAAACCCCCACAGAAAGTTTGGAAAACTTCATCCCTCCTTGGAAGTGCTGCCGAGGGCAAGGTAAAGCTCAGCCTGCAAGCTGGCACACACCCTGCATTTTGTGAATCTCTTAGGAAAAAAAAAAAAAAGGCAGTCTGGTTCCTAAGCTGCACCTCAAAATGATCAGCAATTTCCTTTTCAGTGCAATGCCATCAGGATTCTTCCACTCCCTTTCAGAAGGCAGCAACACGAAACCTTGGTTTTGCCATAGGAAATTCCTGCTGTAAATTACACTTGCTGTCACAAACAACTCAGGGACTGGCCCGAAGTTTCTCCTTGGCAAAGTCACAAAAATGTGTCTACTAGCCCACTAGTGCTTCCTCCAGAGCAGCTAAAATCAACAGCAAAAGATGGTATCTAGGAGCTTTTTCCTAGGAAGAATCATAGAAAGCAGCAGAAAACACAAGATAAATGAACATAACCATAGCAAAAGACAGAGAGTAGTACTGAGACAACTCATCTGCTTTGCCTCAAAGTCCTATTTTGACAGGTAAGTACAAGATTTAGCATCTACTTTCTGAAAGGAGTTGCAATGTAAAAGGTTGCCAGCCAAATAAGTCCCATTTAAAGCAAGACTAAACTCTCTGAAGGCAAGGAGGGAACAAATCACACAAGTAACTGAGGGTTACAGCTCAAAGCCTGCACATTTCATGGGGTAGGACAAGCAAAACAGAGATAAATTATTCAAAAAGGAAGATTCCTTTTCCATGAGATGGAACAAGAGACAAAGGAGTCCTCAGGAAATTTCTGCCTGGCTTGCAAATGTCCCAGACACAGTTAGGTTGGGGCAGAAGGCAACCAGCACATCCTCACAGCCTGGGAAGCCTGCAGGACAGCAGAGCTGTACAAGAACTGCAGATAAGAATCATGTAAACAGCACAGAGTCCAATGACATCCTCTCTGCTGAAAAAATCACATCTACAAGATTGCTTTACCTAAAGCAAGTGAATGAAATGGGGGGGGGGGGGAACCTCATAAACAAAACAACACACCAAATACACAAGTCCTCCTGCAACAAGAGAATGTTGTTCTCCCCACTTTTGCTGCTACCATGATCAGAACAAGCAGATGATCAGTTTTCTGTATCAGTGGGGGACCAAAAATCTGAGCTGGCTGAAGGAACAACACTTGAAAAGGTGATAGGAGGCCAGACCAGCTCAGTGATGAAAAAACCCCATCCAGCAGCTCCTGCTTGTTACTCAGCACACTCACCAACGTGGCAACCCCTGTTTGCCAGGGAGCACAAGATGCCATTTTCACACAGGGAAGATGCTGAGAATGAGGAAATCTCACCATCTGACCAGCAAACCCACCGTGGCTGATGCAGCTGAGGTTCTCCAGGGGCACTGGTGCTCAGCAGAGTCATTGTGGACACAGCATCTTCCCTGAGCCATCAGAGGGAGCTGCATGAGGACAGAGGTACTGCTCATGGCAGAGAGCAGAGCAACCACCACCACTGCACCTACCCTGGCTCCTCTCTGAAGTAAGGGCTGTGTCCTGCTGGCAGAAGCTGTCACAGTAACAGGCTAAGTCATGATGAGTGATATTATATCTTGCGCGATACAATAATATTGTTCTGTTTGCTGTTAAAAGAAATCAAGATCTTTTTCCTTTCTCTATAAAAGAACATGAGAAAGTGAGCAACAGCTCTGTGTTTACAGAGGCTTTGATACAGGAACAACTAGCTAGGGTATTATTCCAAAAGCAAGACAGTGTCATTGATACTGACCCTTTTTAGGCATTTGTTTCACTTACTTCCTTCTAAATAAACTAAAAATACAACAGAAGTTCATGCTGAAATAAATGCAAGATAACCCCTTGTTGATTTTTGGGTGATAAGAGGGAGGACTTGGAGGACAACAAAAATCCTTTGTGAAGGGGCAGAAAAACACAAAGAAGAGCAATATATGAGTGTCAGGTAAGAATTCAAGCAGCAAGTTGCCAAAGGGATATGGGTCTGCAGAAGTCTGAAGGTTGCTCCCTGCCATCAAAGGAAGGATATGCTGCAATCTAGGGGTATTTACTTGCAATCCTCTGTTTGCCTCAAAATATAAGCTGCTCCAAAACATCTTGGGTGGAGGAAGGAGGTGACAAATCATCCTGAAGGGTGGCAGGAGGAGGATGAGAATTTTCCATTACAATCTACGTGTTAGGTGGTGCCACCCAAAAAAAGAAAGTCACGATGCTGTGCTAGGGTGTGAGGAAAAAAAGCTGATGGGTTGTGTGTGTCCAATTCTCATGATGTTAGAGCAGCTCACATCCAAATCTGCATGAGCACTGCCTCTGAAGGGCAGCTCCTAAAACACACACAAGTGACCCTTGTCCTGCAGCCCAGCTTGAAGAGAAGTTTGGATCAGAGCTTTCTCCAGACACTGGAAGAGTCTTTAGCAAATATTTCCACACATCAAAAGCACTTCATTTTCAGTCCCAAGGACAGAAATGAACCAGGCAAAGGTACTTAGTAGTTCTCCAAATGATTTTTTTATGCTGGTAGATGCCCTATTAAAAAAACCCTTCAGCTCTAAGCTCAAACACTAAAAGAACAGGATCATTTCAGTCTCTCTCAGTTTATACACATGAAGGAAAAAAAGCAGCTGTTAAATTTTCAAGTTCTACTAAGCAATGCCAGGGTAGATCCCAGCTCAGCAGATGGTAACCAAAGGAAAAGTTCCCAAACTCCCTTGGCAGAGCCAGCACCTCCACCACCAAAAGCAAAACAAAGCAAAGGGGTAGTCAGCTGAGCTGTGCCTAACTCCATTCCATGTAGCCAAAAAAGCCTGGGGATTTCCTCCCCCCCCAGAACATCAGGGTGGTGATGAACAGCAAGCAGTGGCAACTGGCCAAAAAACTCAGCCTGAAAGAGCAGGAGTGTTTTCCACTACAGGAACCCAGCTGGGAAGAGAGTTTGACAGAAGCACATTCATGGCTTTTTAAGTTCATCATTTCAGATGTGTAGATATGAAAAGGTGAATGGTCTTTTTCTTCCCTTTGCAGGTCAGGAAGGAGGCAAAAATAAAGCAGTTTTTGGTACTAACACAGGTCCAACAGTGTGAAGCTGCCTCCTTTTCCTTAAAGCAAATCCCAAAGCCTTCCACGAGCTCTTTGGCTTGGGTTTTGTTACTTGCTTTTTGAAAGCAACACCTCCCTGCAGACCCCTTCCTTCTCTGTCCCAGCTCCATCACTGGGAACTGGGCTCCATTCAGCTCCTTCAAATCCTCTGGCTCAGATGGGTCACCCAGGCAGTGGCAAAGCTGTCAATTAAGGAGCCTGTTAAGCTGAAGCTGGAATTACTTATAAAATTATGTATCTAATACCTTGCTGGTTTAACTGGTTTTCATTTGGGAGCAGCTTAGTGGTTTCTCTGTTTCCATGCATGCCATGGCCAGCTCTGTGTGGTGGGGAGGACAAGGCACCAACAGCCCTGGGCACCAACTCAGGAGGAGAGACTGAGCATCAGCACAGCACCCTGGGAGAGCTGGTGACACGTTCATGATGGTGAGGATGAGGAAGCTCTACCTGCTGAAGGACAACACCACTGCAACTGTAAAAAGCTGTTTTCACTCACTACTGCTTTAAAAGTCAAGAAAGAAAGGAGAGATTATGTTCTGTTTAGAAAAAAAATAATAAAAAAAGCTCATTTCTGGTGAGAGGAAAAATGAGAGGAGTTACTTAAACTTCTCTCTGCATTCCTTTCAAGACAGCAGACAAGACTCCCAGCAAGTCACTAGGCAAATACAAGTTACAAATTGCATTACCCTTTGAAGCAAGCAGGGAATTTACAACGCAGAAGGCAAAGAGTCTCAAATGAAAGGGCCTGAGTTTGCCAGAGCTAAAGGAAAGGAAACATGCATAAAGAAGTTCACTTTTAATCTGGGATTCATGCCTCTTCCCCTTGCTAACTAAGAAAGGATCAATAATGTTGACAGCATGCCTAGGTGCTGGCAGCAAAGCCCTGGCACGCTGAGCTAACAACAACAGTGCTGCCATTCCTGGAGTCAGCTGGCATTTCAAACAAGAATGGGCAGAACTTGTCATTTTTCTGTATTTCAGCCAAATAGCTGTAAGGCTGCTGTAGGAGGGCAGCATGGAAGCTTCAGACACAGAAACAAAACAGCATCAAAATAGAAATTAACCACAAAGCAGCCTGGAGAATGATAGCATCAGGTCATCATCACTACAAAGATTGAGCTGCAGGATTTGGGTGGGTATTTTTTGGTTGGTTGGTTGGGGTTTTTTTTTAGCAATGATTATTTATTTCAGCTTTGACCAACTATTTTGAAGGCATCTGAAACTAGCCCAGACTGTTGCTTAGGGTTCATTGCCAGTTGAATTCACATAGGAAAGGAACAAGGCAGTGTCTGTCTCTCAGCAAGTCTGTTAACCTCTAACATCCAGAGCATGACCCTCCACCTCCTCCTAAGACAGTGGTGGGAGGAAAAGGCCAGAAGGGGGAAGAGGGGGGAAGAAAACCCTTCCCAAACTACACAGGGCTTCTGAAGAGCAGCAATCACCACAGCAAAGCACAAAGCCCCTGTCCATACAAATGTGATACCTTCCTTAGTCACTCCAGCACCCTTCTCATGTCTGCTGTGCAGCTTCCAGCTCCCCACAGACAGATCCTCTGCCCACACAGATCCATTTAGGAGTTTCTCAGTCACTAAGAGGTGATGCCAAGCAGAATTTACCCTGTAGCTTTCTGCTGGGATGGATGATTCACCTTCCCTTTCCACACAGACACAGGCAGACAGTTTTGAACACTGCCAGTAATTACTGGGATCCTTTCACTATGCTTCCTCAGGTCAAGAAATCTGCTGTATCTGGAAGTCCAAGCTTTGTAAACCACACAGAGTGTTTTCTACACACGTGCATATTCTAGACACACACATGCACATACTGCATGCACCATAAACATTGTCTGAAAAACATCTCCAGAGTTGGATTTCAGGCCTTAATCCAACTCCAACAACTGGGCCCTAGGAGAAAACCTCTGAGCATGGGGATATTATCCCCCATCTGGCTCCCCTCAGCATCCCTGCAACCTCCCTGTGGTTTCAGAAGGCAGGGACAGATTTCACTACATCACTGGCATAACACACCACGACCATGCCAGAAGAACTAGCCCAGGTTGTTTCAGAGTGCAGCAGTGTGTGCCTGTCAGGGAGGAGCAGCTCTGCAGGCACTTGAGGCACTCCCTCAGTCAGGAGCAGCCAGATCTCCAGCAGACACTCCCTGCCTCAGCTGGCTGCAGGGCAAGAGCCACAGGCTGCTCCTCAGGCCTCCCCTGAAAGCAAGCTCAGGCTTTTTATGCCTGTTTGAAGATGTGACAGCTCCCTGCCTGCTGTTCCTTCTGCAGACACACCCAGGGCTGAGGTGGAAGTTGTAGAGAACACACATCTGTGCACCTGCTGAGCTTCAGGGCCGAGCCAAGTCTCGCTTAAGCCTGTGAGGAGGTTGGGGTGACTCCATGGATAAGATGGCTGGTACAGGAGGGAAGGGGAACAGGGCTGTTTCAGCTGGGATAACTTCAATAAGCAGCTCAGCACAGCTCACTCTGAAAAGCCCCTTTGGCTGGATGCCCGCACTGCAGGGCACTGGACCCTGGGATTCCAGAGCTCCCTGCTCCACTGGATCCAGCGAACAGCTTGATGAGTACCAGCAAGTGGCACAAGCAGCAGGGTCACAAACTTCCTCTGCTGAGACACCTCCTGCTGTGGCTGCCAGTTTTTCTTTTGAAACTTGTGATTTTCTCCCATGTTATAACAATCCTTTTTTTTTTTTCTTTAAATATAGTGATATAAGAAGAGCTCTCAACTCTTGCACAAATATATTTTGTTTGAGCAAGATCTTGAAAGATAACTGAAGCTCTGAGGGTGGGTGCAGACAATTTGTTTTGATGATGTTTCCTGTTTACAGCAATTCTAAATTTCACTGCACAGAGCAATGAGATCAGCACTAAGGCATGATGGAAGGAGGGAAATGGGATGGTAATGGCATCAATTTCATTCTACCTGAGCTGACAAACTTTACAAACCCTGAATAATCCCATCTGCAGGTGCACACAGAAAATACAGGCTCAGTGACAAAGACACATGACAGCTGAACTGCCTCTATGCAGGGAAATGTCATCATCCACGTTCCAAACCCCACACCCAGAAGCATCTCCTGAAAAAAAAAACACAGTCTGAACACCTCGGGAACTTGTAACGGGCTAAGGAAGTAGTTTCAAGAATTGATAATAATATAATAAGTTTATATATATATAATTTTTATATATAATATATAGTATATATTATATCGTATATTTATATATATAAAAAATAAGTTTTTATATATATATATAAGGAATAACAATGGGGAAGGGGAAAAAAAAAGCAGACTCTTCCTCACTTTTACATGTCCAATCCAGGTCCCTGCTTCTGCTGCCAGACATTAGCCTGCAGTATATATAAATATATATAAAAACACTAGGGACAGCCACACAGACCTGATTTCACAGGCTGCTGAGCCTTGGACACTAGAAATAATGGTGCAAAAAAAACCCCTATGCATATAAAATTGCCTGTCACAGTGCAGCAATTACAGCACCTTGTTGCCCCTAAGTGCAGCAAATTGATATGTAGTTTACATGGAATTGAAGACAGCAGAGATTCATTTGAGCTAGAGATGCACTTAGTTCAGAGATCCACAGAAGTTAATATGAACAACAAGACATGCAGAAATTGTCTTTTTACTAATTAAAAACTCAGCCAAGCACTCTTTAGTGTCTAAAATAATATGGGTACCAAATAACTAACTGGCAGTTGTGTTCTCCCATTTTCTTATTATGTTCAGACATAAATAATAATTGCAGCAGATTCTTGAAGCCTTGCTGGGAGGAAAAGAGATCCCTCAATTTAGTTATTAAAACAAATTAAATGACGGCCTATTATAATACGTAAAAAAAGAGTATGGCTGAGCTTTTGGCCAGAAGGGAAAGGACAGGAACTGAATAATTAATATAATATATTTAATTTAATTATTAATTTAATTCTTAATATAGTAATATAATTTATATATATAATATTCATTAATATAACAGCATCCACAAATGATTAGCCCAAAAAGCAGTGTATAGCACACACAACATCTCCCCAGATAACAAGTCAAGGGGAAAAAAGCTGGTGGAAGTGCCCAGCAGAAGGCTTTTGGCACAGAGGTACAGGACACCTCAGAATATAAGGGTTATATTTTATATATTTATATATATTATGTTTTTAAGATCAAGACCTGCCTGTGCTGTCACCCTGCTGAAGAGCCAGTCTCAGTAATCCCAACATTAATGCTAAATTAAGAAGGGAAGGGAGACATCAGGGACAATATCCCAAAATTCTGCATCAAATCTGGGAATTCCTATCACCTTGGCCCCAGTTCCTCCTCTGGATGGAGACTTCAGCACTGCAGCTCCAGGCTGCAGGAGCTTGTGCCAGTGGACACAGGAGAAATGCAAACAAGACTGTCCCTAGAGCACTCCCAGTGCCAGCATC
>VYZU01056911.1:0-60689 GCA_013401355.1 Ceyx cyanopectus | reverse complement strand
GTTTTTTTGGTTTGTTTTTTTAACTGAATTTTATATCATTTCACCCTATTACTCCAATCTAACTTCTACAAACATCATTAAAAATACTTGAAACCCCAACTGTAAGCCCGAGTGAAAACCCTTTGGGAATTCAGCTTTCCAAAGCCCTTCCAAGGCATTAACTTCTTCTAACAAGTAGATTGGAAATTGCAGAGAGCAGCAAACTCAACTTCTGCCAGTAATTCCTTGCCTGATGCAAACTGAGGCCCTGGCATGCACAGAACAGGAAGAATCAATTGGTAATGGGTAAAAATTCCATGTTTTCTCCAGTGCTGTTTGAAAGGTAGGGAGCAGAAGGAAAACCAGGCTGCAGCTGCTGACAGCCAGAGCATGTTCTTAACATATAATTCATTATTTTATGCTTGAGAAATCCACACACGAAAGAGATGTGACAACAAATAAAATGTCACCAGCTCAAGACTACTGGAAATTTAATTTTCCAGCACGTAGTGAAATACCAAATCTTACAAAAATGGAAGCACCTTTCTCCAAAGCAGCAGGCCCTACCTAAAGACTTTTATTATCTGTTTGATAAAAAGCTAATTGCCCATTTCCAGCAACTGAAAACAAATTAATCCACGAGTGGAGGTGTGTGAAGCGTTGGAACAAAAGGCATTTAAGAATTCTAGCCATGAAATATCCCATTTTTTTTCTCTTCTGCATGGCATTATCAAGACAAATCCTCAACTTAAATTCAGTTTCTTTGAGGCTGATTGAAAATAGGACTGAATGCAAGCTGCTGGAAGTAGTTTAAATATATTATATATATGTTAAAAGCTATGTGCACATAAATCTCTACAAATATATGCTCTGCCTTGCATTGCCTGCAGCTTTTTGCCTATTCCTGTCTACAACCTGTGACTTTGGAACAGCTACAGCCAAGTGCTTCCATTTCAAGGTGAGCTTTTGATCTCCTGCATTTGCACAGGTATTGGGCATTTTGACAGCATCCAAACTTCAAAAGGTTTCAGTTCCACTCCAAAGCAAAGCGAGCTGGAGCACTTTTTGCTTGGAGAAGCAGAAGCCAGGGCAGGCCCCTCCAAATCTCATTTGCATTAGGAATGCAGGTGGGGAAGTTCAGTGGTAGAAAGGTGCTGATGTTCCTCAGAAGAAGCTAGAAAGGCTTTGGGAATGGAAGAGTTAACAGCAGTGTTGGGTCCTGATTTCCAGAGCTTGCTGAGCCACTCTGCTGGATGGGGACAGCAAAAGCATCTTCCAATCTATTCTCTCATCAATTAGTTCTGATTTATTCAACAGAATTTCTTTTCATGGAATCATAGAATGGTGGGAGAAGGGAGCTCTGGAGCTCAGAGTGCAACCCCTGGCAGAGCAGGGGCACCCAGGGCAACCCCCACAGCAACAGAGCCAGGGGGGGCTGGAAAGTCTCCAGAGCAGGAGACTCCACAGCCTCTCTGGGCAGCCTGGGCCAGGCTCTGACACCCTCACAGGGAACAAGTTTCTCCTCAGCTGGAGCTGGAAATTCTGTGTTTTGCAGCAGGAATCCACAGCTGCTGTATGCCTAGATTCCAGCCCTGGTTAAAGGCTAAAAATGGTTTGAATTTTGGCAACGCATGGAGCACAGATTTACCAGACCTTAAAATCAATGGTCAACCCATATTGTTTTGTTAGGCTGCAAATATCAGACTGATAGAGTGCAGAATACAAAGTTAACTGGTATTTCTGGGAACAACATGATCTTACTGTTGGGAAACTGCTTCCATGGTGAGTTGATTTTGTAAGAAATAAGAAGAAATAACTGACTGAAGTCAGCAGAGCCACGCAGAGTGCCAGCTCTCAAATGGAGGGAGCTGCAGAATCACTTTCTGATTAATTCTAATACCTGACACAAACTCTGCCTCCTGTTCCCTGCCCTTCAGTTTGAGATCTCATTACATGGAGATGGCATAAATAGATGGTCTGAAACTCATTATCCCATCCCATCTTAGCCAGCAGAAGGGCTGCAGCAACTCCAACGATGCACAAAGGAAGAAGAAAATAACTTCACTGTTCAATATTAGATCAGGGTTGGCTCTTCCACTGCAACTCGGTGAAAATTGGAGCCATCTGACTTGTCTGAAGATGTCTTAATTAAAATGACAACACCACAGCCAAAGATGAAATAGCATTTCTACAGTGATAATAAATAAATAATAATAGTTAAAATAATGCTAAAGTATATCCACCCTCCACGACATGGGACTTGAAGTTAAATGCATCAAAGATGGGAAAATGTAGTTAGATAGTTTACAAAAGTTTTAATCATCCAGGGTAACAGGACACACTACTTGGATTTTTTTCTCAACTAAACTGAAATGAAAAATCTGGCTCTGGGAATTAAACCAAATCCCTACAAACCACTTTGTCTTCCCAAAATACATTTAATAAATGGAGTTGGACTCGATGCTCTTTGGAGGCCCCTTCCAGCCCCTACCATTCTATGAGAGCAAACAGAAAAGAGGGAGCAACTTAATTTAACTCTTTTTGCTAAATAAACTGGCTTTGTCCAGCTAATGGCTCAGAAAGAAATGATTCTGCTGCCTGAGAGCTCCAAAGTGTAGGTCAGATTAACTGAAAGAAATCAAAAGCAAGAATAGTGATTATTTCCATATTGACACAGCAGCAGCAGCCTGCATTCCAACATTCATTATTACCATTTCCCTCTATTCTAAGGTAACTAAAAATTAGTAAACACATATGCAGTCTTAATTAATAGACTAGATTAAGTACTTGAATGTACCAAGAGGCTCCTCCAGTGACCCTTGTGGAGCCATCTCAGGCCATCTTCCCATGCACAGCTACAGGGGATTTGTTTAATAAAGCCCAGCAGTAAATCAAATTTCAGCTAAAAGCACCTCAGACTCCAAAATGCACTGAAATACCAAAGGCTTGGGAAGAAACAGGTGAGTATAATAGGAAACAAACCATCAATTTGGGAAAATAATTAGCAAAGGAGTAGCCAATTATTATTTAGATAGGAAAGAAGCTAAATATGAAATCAATGTGTAGGCTTGCTGATAACTGAACTGACTTTAATAGCCCCATGGCAGACCCAAATTCTTCTTATTTCCTTGAGCTTCACTTCTCTACATGGCTCATTAAAAACCCATTTAAATATAACTACTGTCTCAATGAACTGGTAAGGAGAAAAAGAGGGGGGGAAAATGAGCATTTTCACAAACAATGCACTACTGCCCAAAGACATTAAAAATAAAATAAATGAAGTAAAATAAATAAAATAAATGAAGTAAAATAAGATAAAATAAATGAAGTAAAATAAGATAAAATAAATAAAATAATAAATAAAATTAAGAGAGGCACTCCACATTCTGTGCTATATGTGTAACCTGCATTTACTCTCAACAGACTTCTAGATCAGCCAACAATTGCAAATTAAAAGGCCAAGCAGTTTCAGTTTTGGACAAACAACCAACAAACCTCTGGAATGTCCAGAAAAATCTTTACTTGTCCTTATGGTCACATTCAGTCATCAGGCCAGAAGGAGCTTTTTCTTTGACAACTTCTCCAAGAGAAAGGAGCCAAACAACTGAGAACCTGAGAAGAAATTCACTGCATTATTAGTTTGGGGTTTTTTAACCCAACTCTCAGGTTATTCCAACCCCATTTGCCTCTGCTGAGCATCACCTACCTCCTCCAAGCCCCCTGAGATAAAATATTCACTGCTGGAAAGGTCTGACTGCAAGGCATTCCCAAATCTGCTGACTCAACATCACACACCAACTTAAATCACATTTGCAAGATCAGAACTCAAGATATTGATTCAAAGGAATTCATTTCCAAGTATCAGTTTTGCAGATAGTTTAAAAATCTGCTGCTTTCACATTTTTTTTTCAGACTGAGAAATATTTCTGAAGTAAATATACAAGCTTTTTATTTCAGCACTGCTTTTGATTATTCACTTCCTACAGCACTTTGATCTGAGACATTTTACAACTGATACTACATTTCAACCTCCCCCTCCCCCAGGAGGAAGCAAATGCAGTTTTAGGTACTACCCTACAGAAGAGAGAAGATCATCCTTATTTCTTTTGAAAAATAAAAGAAAAATCGATTTTTCTTTCATGCTTCTCAAAAAATCAAGATATTGCACTTGGAGGGAAGTTTGTTTTCCTCCCTCCACACAGGAGGTGCCAAAATGCCCAATTCTGTGCTTGTTTGGGCTATGAAAACACCCAGGGAAAATCTCTCTGCCTTAAATTAGAAAGTTTTTCCATCCTTTCTGTCTTTTTCTCATGGGAATTCTTGTAACAGGCTCGTTCTTCACTGTCTCTTCCTTGGCCAGCATGTAGAGGACAATGCTACCTTAAATCCCAAACTTAGATTTGTTCCTAAATCTAAAAACATCCCCTGCAAATTCACCACAACATACAACCCACCCTGGCATCTCTTAGCTCATTTTACAAAGAAAAAAGAACAAAAATCTCTGTCTTGGCTGGAGAGGTGAAAAAAGGCAGGAGAAGAGAGCTGGAGAGCAGCAGGGACAGGTCTGAGCCCATGAATTACCCAACTTCATCTCCCCTTTTTTGATGCACAAATGAAGATCTGAGAACCACTGAGGACAACACTGTTAATATTTGTTTGGAAATCTCTTTTCCAAGAGGATGAGGCTTAAAAATCCCTGGATTGGGTATGGAATGACTGTGCAGCTCAGCAGAATTCCCAGCCAGCAGCAGGGCTCAGTGTTTTCCACCTACCACTCAGGGATGCTACAGAGGAATCCAGACAGGGGGTGATTAGAGGGGCTGGTGTCACCAAGATATACTGCTGAAATAAAGATATATTGCTGAAATAAAGATATATTGCTGAAATAAAGATGTGTAAAATCTTCACTGTTGTCTCCTCTGCCACTGGAGCTCCAGTCCTTGAGTTCCAAGTAAAACCACACCCTCCAGAAAGCCCAGGCTGCCCATCCCTGTGTTGCAGACTCCGAGCCAGCAGCATTTGAAAGCTCTGGTTTCCATTTCAGCTGAAGCACAGGAAGGTACCTAGTTAGTTAAAGCACAGGCCAATCTTTGCATGCTTATTAAACTTCAAGAAAATAGATTTAGTAAAATACAGCTCTTCATTTTCTGTAGTGTGTGCTGTTCAGTGTAATTTGCATGCAAAAGCCAGGAGAATGTGATTAAAAATACCCATCTAGAGACACAGATGAAAAACTTCAAACATTTCCTGATTCCCTTCTGTTCCACTCATTATTTCAATACCTCACTACAACAAAGGAACAGATAACACTTGTCCTTGACATTAGCCTAAATTATCTTCCGTGTGCAATATAATACCTATTAAATTAAGCTTATTTTACATCAACTTCAAGGTCTGTTCAAAAGGTAGAACTCCGGGTACCTTTTGCCTTTTGGAGAACACATCCTTCCCCCTCCCTCCTCCCCAGAAACTTTGCAGAGGTCTTAAAAACAACAAAGAGGTGGGTTTTTAACTCACTTCATTATCTAGCATTAACAAGTGCCAAAGAGAGAGACATTTACCTCTGGCATTTGAAAACAATAACAATAATCTTCTTTTTGTGCACGGTGACAACAACAAGCAGCGGGTTAGGCAGGAATTGGTGCCTCCCCTTCTTTAAATCAGGCTCTAAAAAAAAGAACAAATCTCAGATTGTTCCCTCACAACTCACACAGGGAGCTCTGGAGCTCAGAGTGCAGCCCCCTGGCAGAGCAGGGGCACCCAGGGCAGCCCCCACAGGAACAGAGCCAGGGGGGGCTGGAAAGTCTCCAGAGCAGGAGACTCCACAGCCTCTCTGGGCAGCCTGGGCCAGGCTCTGCCACCCTCACCATGAACAAGTTTCACCTCATCTTGAGCTGGAGCTAAGATTATAGATTTTTACTCCTCAATTTTTTAGTCTGAAAGCTTCAAAGACTTGTTTGAAAACTCATTCTCTAGATTATTGTGGAAACAGATGCACCTCCATCACCTGGATGGATCCAAACCCATCTTTTCCTGGCAGAAACATAAGAAAAATGCCATTTTTATGCACAGCCACTGCAGGATATGAAACTTAGGAACACACTCTCATTCTTACTTTTTTCCTTGCTATCCATAAATACATTTTTCAACCATATCAATGCCACCCATGCAAGACCTGCCAGAACCCATCAGCCTGTGGGCAAGGGCTGCACTGGCTCCTTGGAACCAGATCCCTTCCATCCATCCTCCAGATGCTCCAACTCCTCCCCATCTCCTGTGGGCTGACTGAGCCTCTTTGTTCCTCCTCTTCCCTCCTTTAAAATGCAGCTCCTAGGAGTGGGTACCAGCAGCAGACCTGTCTCTGAAATGTCTCTATTCTATTTCCTAGTGAATTCAAATATTGTTGTAAGGTTATTAAAATCATTCATGATTTTATCTGTGCCAAATGGATCGTTACACTGTCAACACTCCTCTTTATTATGCAAAAATATGCAGAACTTCACATCTTTTGTTGAGCTGGCAAAACAGTGTATTCAGTAGTAACTCTATTTTTCATTAGATTTTCCACCAGGCTAAAGCACGGGTGGAATCTGCTTACCAAGGGCTCCATTCAGAGACACCAAACAAGCAACAGATTCTTTAGTTTTCACTTTACAGATAAATTTTTCTGAGTTCTGCTCACTGAACAAACAGTGTTTGGATTCAGTTAAGTTCCCTTGAATTTTTTACTATTATATACCTAAAAAATCAGACCCAAATATTCAGAACCAAATAACCTTAAAAAAAATAAAATAAAATATCAAGTCTCAGAGGGCTTAGCACAAAGAAAAGTAGCTGGGTTTTGCCAGCTGGGAAAGGCATGGCTAGCTAAGCCCTTGAAAATCAGCACGTGTTTGGGAGGACTTTGCTGCTGAATTTAATTTCTTGGTAAATTATACAGAAAAATTCAATCAAAGCAAATCACTCTGCTTCTACACTCGGGGAGATTTCATTAAGTTACTGTCCATTTGAATCTGATTTGGTGATTCTCTGCTGATCTGTGACTATTTCCATTTTAAAAAAATAATAAAAAATTAAAAATCACTATTTTGCTTGAAAATATTTTGAGCAAAACATAACAAGGTAGCCTGGGGAAGGAGCTTGCACCAAAGGACAACACAACCAGTTCTAGAAGGAAGGAGAAAAAAATCTGGGAGTGGAGGGTGGGGATAAAATGAGCACCATGGAGAGCAGCAGAGAAACTGGGGCAGGTTGGTGGGTTTTAGGGGAGGCAGCACTGAGGTTTTGCTGTTGTCTTTTCTGAGTGTGTACAAACTCTCCACAGGCTCCAAGGCTGCTCCCAATCCCACCTCTTCCACTCCTCTCAGTGTCTTCTCCAGCAGAGGCAAATTTGGGTTGGTCACCTCTAGTGCAAGACCAATTTCTCAGCGAGCTGCAGCCATCCTGAAATGGCTTTTCTGAGTTACTGTCTCATTAAGTTTTCATTTCATTCTCTTTTCTTTGTGTTTCTCCTGCCAGATTTAATCTCTGCAATCTCGTGATCTTGTGGGAAAGCTTTTTGGAGTGGAATTTGTCAGCTGGAGCTGCACAAAGCAGAGGCACTGCACAGGTAGCTGGGCAAACGATGCTGTCAGAAGTGATTAACATTTTAAAGGGCTAAACAGAGGAAGCAGATAATACCTCCAAGATCTGGTTTTAATTAAAACATCTTTGTAATTAATATTAAAAGGCAAAGGCTGAAAAAAAAATAAATCAGAGCATCTAAAGAGAATAGATTTGATGCTTTTCATGAGGGGGGCAACTTTTCTGATGTGCAAGACCACTTGTAAATGACCTGCCTTGCTGGAGATCATTCACTTACTAAACTGATCTGCCCACACTGAGACCAAAAAATCCACATTTAATCAGAATTATTTCTGCATTCAGTGCTTTTCCAAATGCCCTTGCTTTGCAGATAGTCTCATCCCTCCCTGACAGCAAACCTTATTCCCCAGTCTCTGTGCTTAATTGTTGTATCCCAAATGATTCCTTATTCCCAAATTCCTCAGCACTGTAGCTGCTGACACTGAAAAAGGCATCAGCACTGCACCCTGAAGCAGCTGGAATGAACAGCACCTAGCAGGGAAGGCTGAGGAGTGCAGCCCTTGCCAGAAATCAAACCCCTTCTGCATTCTGACAGCTCCATCTAGCCACAGCTCCACAAAAGCAACTTCATCCCAGGCAGAATGCACTCCTCTGCACTCACCTGCCAAACCCTGCTGCCCACGAGTGTCATTTCCAGAGCAACTCCACTGGGGTTTGACTGCAGAGCACCAGGGTCACCATCCTGTCTGTGCTGCAGGTTACTTGGGTTTCAGAGGAGTTGTGCATTTCAAGGTCCCAAAATCACACGTGGAGCAGGTGCTGTGGTTGTGGAGTTGCAGAGGGGAATATAGGGAATTTCTCCTCTTTTTTGTTGTTGTTTCCCTCTTCCATTCATCACTGACAGCTTTAATAACCTGAGATTCCCCTTCCTCTGTGTACTGTGTGCACTAGTGAATAATATACAGCATGCTCTGGATACCCTGCTCTGACAATCTGTGTATATCCAGGCAAAAAATACCCAAATTATTCTCATTTCTTCTTGCTGTCTACAATGCCAAGCACTACTGATTTGCCTGGTGGCAAAGCCAAGCACTCTAGAAGTGACCCAAGTTGGAGGCACACTGAATAGCTGTAACATCTGCCATTAGGGCAGAATCCACCACAGAACATCAAAATACACTTGGCATAATCTCATTTTTGGACAGACAGGTTGGAAATCCCTGGGTTGCTCCTGTGGGCTGGCAACAGAAGAGCAGGCAAAGCATCTCCTTATAATATTATGAAAGTCCTTGGGAAAATGGCTGAATGGGAGGGGTTTTTAGCATTGTGAGTTGTGCCTAATGCAATTTACAGATCACTGATAAAGCATATTCTCCTTAAGCTGATCTAAATGAGAATTTCCAATGCTGCTATTTTACCAGGAATATCTGAGGTTCAAATCCCATGTTAAGTCCCTTCAATTCCAAGTGATAAATCCTCACGTTTCAGCCAGGCAAGAGTTCCATTTCACACCTAATTCCAGGATAGCTAATGCAGAAGAAAAGGAGATTAGGCCTCAGAGGTGGACACATGCAACTGCCTAAAAAATGCCAAAATGCAATGTGGATGTGTCACACAGCAGCACACACACAGGGGTTTGTCCCAGCTGACAGCACCACACACACACACACACACACACACACACACACACACACACACACACACCAGGCTCAAAGCTCAGGCCAAACTCCCATTCTACTAAATTCCCTCAAAAAATCCCACTGGGAAAAAAATGCAGTTCCCTTTAGAGGCCAAAGCAAATGCTCCTTCAGGCTGGCAGAGGCAAGCAGCAGGGAATCAAACCAAGAGGCAGAGAGAACAGGGGCTGTGTGTCCAGCCAGCTCAGTCTGCCCTGCTGAGGCCACAGCTGGAGTGTTGTGGCCAGTGCTGGGCTCCCCAGTTCCAGAGGGACAGGGAAATACTGGAGAGTCCAAGGGAGGCTGTGAGGATGCTGAAGGGGCTGGAACATCTCTGTGCTGAGGAAAGGCTGAGAGCCCTGGAGCTGGTCAGCAGCCTGAGAGGGGAGCTGAGCAATGGTTGCAGATCTCTGCAGGGGGGGTGTCCAGCAGAAGGATCCAGGCTCTGCTCAGGGGTGCCCTGGGACAGGACAAGAGGTGATGGTCACAGGGTGAAACATGGGAAGTTCCAGCTCCAGATGAGGAGCAACTTGTTGCCTGTGAGGGTGGCAGAGCCTGGCCCAGGCTGCCCAGAGAGGCTGTGGAGTCTCCTGCTCTGGAAACTTCCAAGCCCCACCTGGATCTGTTCGTGTGGGGGCTGCATCAGCAAAGTTCACTTAAAATATTAGAAAAATGTGTTCCCAGAAAGGGCTGTGAAGACCTGGCCCAGGCTGCCCAGGGCACTGGTGGAATCCCCATCCCTGGAGGTTTTTAACAGACCACTGAGGGATGTGGGCTAGTGGTGCCCTGGCAGTGCTGGGTTAACACTGCCCTGGATGATCTGAAAGTCTCTTCTAAGCAGAAGGATTCCACGATGTAAAGACACCCCTGGTGAGTGCAGTCACCCAGACACAGCCATCCCTCCTGCCAGGACCCACTTCCCAATGCCAGCTAAACCTAAAGCAGGAGCACTTCACATGTATTCTGGAAGATGTTTTTCTGATAGCCCAAAGTCTGGCATTTGGAGACTGTCAGCAGCAGAGCTGAGCCAGCAAGGAGCACCAAGTACTAAATTGCTTGGCATCAATTCAGCAGCCACACATTCTTCCTACAACCTGTGCACCAGAGTCTTCTACACACTCAGCTTGTTCCCTGTAGATCCTGTCAGGCAGCAGACTCAACTTCCCAAACTGACTTCAAGATTAAACCCTTACAAATTTGACTCAACTTCATCTTTCAATAATATGATTTCTCTTTCCTGCTTAATTTCAGCCATCAGTGTTAGAGCCTTGTTTGGAGAAGCTGCATGGCAGGGGATTGAGTGTGCTGATGCTGAAGGGCTCTCAGGAGGGTGTAGCTGCCTTCCAGGAGCTGTACAGACATGAGGATGAACAGTTTAGCACAAGTCAGATGCCTAAACTTAGGCACCATAAATACCCATCTGCACTACTCAACTGCAGAGGTATTTGAGAAATGAAGAGCAGCAGATGAAAAATAAAAGGTCATTGTAAAAATTCCACTAACGAGCTGTCCTGCCAATTATGAAACTATTAGATGTTACCAAATGAGAGCTGCCATCAAATCTCATTTACAGCATGTAAGGAACATTCAATCTACAGAACATATGTTCCAAGGGGAACAACCACAGGAACGTTCTGTGCCCTGCAACATCTTCACCACGTGGCCTGAACCAAGGAACAAGTGACTAAAAGGCTAGAAAAAAATGTAATTTCTGAGACTGAGGTGGCTGTTCATATGGTGCTCACCAGTTCCAGACCAAGTCTGATGTTTTAAAGCTCACCTGAAAGCAGGAACAGAAAGGTGATGAAGAGTTCCTAAACCCTTCTCTGATCTCACTGGTATTTTGAAGCTGCACCAGAAGGACACGAGGGCTCATTTTCACTCCTTTGACTCAGCAATCTAATGAGAATTGACTGTCCTTGAGTAAGAAATGAATAGGCTAGAGACAGAAATGGGGATGGTCAGATGACTCCTATACACATGAAAAAATCTCTGATTATCTTGACAAGTGTCTGGCTGCATTAGCCACGCAGGCCATCAGTCCAGAGCTTCCTGGTGTCACACAGAGGACCATGTGGAAAGCCACAGAATCATTTTCATTACACCACTGAAAGCACCTTGGGACAAATTCCTGTGCAAGGTACTGCTGATGCCCCAAAGCATCACATGGCACATGTAACCAGAAGCACTGCTGGTCCTGCTGTGACCCACAGAGCTGCCAGCCCTCAGGAATAAGACAAAAGCTGAAAATAATAAGGGGCTGCCTGCCCCAGTTTCCCTGAAATTCTCCCCAAGCTGAGAATAAACTGATTATTTTAGCTACTCTTGGCTGAAAATGCCCCTCTCAGGCATTGAGAAGGAGCACAGCCCAGTTTTTGTTTGCAGATCACTTCAGACACAAGCCAGTAGTGCAGCCAAGTGTTACTCTGCCTTCCTCAGTGCACAACCCCACTCTGATCCTGTCACACTCTAGCAACAGCAAAGACTTGCTCACCTTAACTAGGGCAGAGCTGCCACCACAGGCCTTTGGGAGACATCAGGGACTGCAACAGCAGGTGGCTGCTTAGGTTTAGCATTCCAGATCTGTCTGTCCATTATTAATGAGCCATCTACTTTGTGAAAGAGGAAAGTTTTCAGGCACTCTGAAATCCCATGCATGGGCTATTTGCTATTCAACACTTGTAAGTATTAAGGATCATCAGATGTCTGAGGATCCAGGCAGTTGAGACAAGAAGCAAAGCAAGAGATACTCCTTTTCCACCAGACAGGGATGTATTCTGACATTCCACAACTGGACAATGAGAAAACCAAAGAAAAAAAATCTGCTGTGTTACCTGAACTATTCCATTACAGAGATGCAAGATAGATTGGGTTTGTTTTCTCAGCAAAATGCTGAGAAATGAGCCATTATTTTCCCTTCGAAAAAAACCCTGTAATATTAAGTTTCATATGTGAAATTCTATGGACTAAATCAAGCAGATCATGTCAGTTGAGTGCACAGTAAATTCACAGCAAGATCTGGGATGTGATAAAAGCACTAAAAAAATCAGTCACCCATCAAGTCTCTCTCCTGATGAAGTGAAAAAGCCAATAACAACAAAACCCACCATGGCTGACACGTACAATGTAAAATGTACCCAAAAAAAATGCCTAATTTAGCTAGATTCATCCAGAATTAGCACAACCTACTCTGCATAATAACTGCAAAATACAGAATCATTGTGCAATAGTGAAAGGCAATATTTTTCCTGCATGCTCCAAAGGTGGGAAGTGAAGATCCCAGAACTCCAGTGGGGAAAGAACTGCACTTTAACTGGTACTTGAGAGGTGGAGAAGATCCACAGCATGGTCTGGGGCCAGGCAGGAGCTGCCCAAATTGCATTTTGTCTCCAAAGGGTTTCTCTGAGCATCCTGATTTTCTGAAGTCATCCAGAGGGATCAATGGAGTTGGATGATGAACTCCCCTCCCTAGGCAGCACGCACAGAAAAATGGCATTAAAAGCAATTAACAGTGTAATAGCAATCAGCAGCAGCCCATCTGAGCACAGAGCTCCACTGGTGCTCCCTACATCCAGTCAGCTTGATGTGGAAAAGCAATTCTCAGATGTTTCTAGAAAACCAGGTATTTTCTGAATCAGTTAACAAAAAAAAAACCCCACCAATAAGCAACCAAACACAGACTCATCAACCCTTTGCCACCTGACAACTGCATTAGTCCTGACACAGACACATTTTTAAGTCTACTGGAAAAAGAGACCTTGAATTAGCTTTTCTGAAGAGTTCCTCCATAGGTGAAATGTCACTATTTGTGGCATTGAGTTTTGATTTGCTATTAAAATTTCCACAGATTCCTGTTTGTGACCATTATGTTTTTATTACAGCACCTACCTTATTTTATTTTTCTTTTTGCAATTTCCAATACTCAGTAACTGCAAAAAAGACACTTCTAAAGCAGATTATAAGACTAATTTCCATGCTCCTTGTCAGAGGCCATTCCTTCCCTGCAAGCCACCCTGAATGAGAATCCATATGCTTTAGAACATCTCATTTTATCAAACACAAGCACACTAACCAGCACCTCACACCCTATTTGAAACCCAGTTCTCCCAGTGACTTTAGCAATTCAACCATTGATGGGATTAATTTTGATGTATGTCTCCCTTGGGGACTTTAATGAGCCAAATCAGGAAAATCCAAATTAAATTAAAGGAATGTAAACTGGATCTCAGAAGCTGGTAAGTAAGGATGCTAACAATATTTCTCCAATAGTCCCTAGAAATTGCCCAGAGAATCATTGGGAAAATGCAATTAGTTCTTTGAGAAGCAGAGATCTTGGGCAAGGATTCCTAGAAGTGTTTTTTGAAAGATTCCAGGATTGCAAAGATTCCAAAGATTCTTTTGAAAGATACACCTTTTCATGCTATTAATACACCTTTATCATGCCATTAATACACCTTATCATGCCATTAATACACCTTATCATGCCATTAATACACCTTATCATGCCATTAATACACCTTATCATGCCATTAATACACCTTATCATGCCATTAATACACCTTATCATGCCATTAATACACCTTATCATGCCATTAATACACCTTATCATGCCATTAATACACTGTTTCCCCCCTTTTTATTGCTCCCTCTCCCTGGAAATGACATGTCCAGGCTTTTTGTTCCAAGGGAAGTATTTAGTTGTTCAATGCAGTCTCTTTCCTGCTGAAATGTTATTTGCCAGTTATTAACACCACCACCCATCACTGACTCTCTCATTATGTCTTTTTTTTAATCTGGCAAAAAAGCAACTATTCTTTCATCTCCCAGTCTGCTGGTCTGCATTAACAGAGAGAACAAGTATCAGAGGCTGAAATTCCTTTCAGTTCAAGAACAGATTTTAATCTCAGTGTAGTGATTTAATAAGAGAAAATTGCCAAGCAATCCAGAGTGAAAGCAGCATATTATACCAAAGGCAGGAGGGAAGTGGATAAATGCAAGATAACCAGAAAATGTTTCAGAGTCCTAAGGAAAAATAAATAAAATAAAATCAAATACCTGTTATTCAAGGACTGTTGCCCTAAATTGAGATGTAATTTGACACATTGAACTCTGTGTCTCTACAAGAACAAAACACATCCTGCTTGATGCACTTCAATTGAGACTTATTAAGCTGAATGCTGTTTGCTGCAGGCCATACACAGCAATACAATATTCATCAAAGCTCAGCAAATTCAACTTTTCTCCCCCTTGCTTACCTCTGGCCCAACACATTTCCCCTCCAACTCCATCGATTTTGCCCTGAGAAACCCAGGAGTTGATAGAAATCCTTCCTGACAAACCAAAGAACCCAGGAAAAGACACTCCCTGGTGTGAGAGTATTTAATTTCTATAAATTTAAAGAAATGAGGTTGAGAGGGAAGGGTAAAGTACTTAATAAGCCAAGACAGTGTGAGAAAAAACAGGTTTTTGGACACAGCAGATCCATCAGAGCTTGCATTAGGCCTTGGGAAGTGATGGGTTAGCACAGGGGGTACCTGCTCTGCTTCTGCTCCTCCTCAAAGCCTCTCCAGTCATTCTGCACCCACTGCCTTGCCCTAAGCTCACAACCTGAAAACACCAACACCCCCTGACCCAGCATGACCCTCATTTCCCACCCTCTGCTGCTGAAATCCAAATTTCATATGAAAACTACAAAGTGCATCAAAAATCCAGCAGAATTTGAGCCATCTCCAAGTCAATATATTTTATTTATTGCTAATTTCATGCAGAGAACCTTTCCAGAAGGTCAACAGAGAGGTAGTTAAGAATTTATAAGACCTCTTTTAAGATCTGAGGGAGAAAAAAAAATCAAGTCTCTTAGGTCATAGTAACCAGAAGAAAGCACAACACGTCTCCAAAACAATTCAGAGTTCCCATCCAGCAGAAGTTTGCAAATAGATTAAAATGAGCCTGATACCATCATCATATAAACAACACAGGAACAGAGGAAACAAAAAGAGAGGGTGCTGATAAATAAACAAGTAAATAAATAAACCAAAGAAGACTTTTTCAGGGGTTGAAAATAAACTTTAAGAAAGAATTTCCTGCCAGGGCTGAAATGCAATTGAACAGATGTTAAACTTTAAAGATGAGTACACTGGAAATGGATATGAAATATCCATTTCATGGGCTGGGTTTGTTTTTTTTTTTCCCTTGAAATGTTATAATTAGCTGTGCAAAAAGATTCTCAGCAAGATGCTGTTTCACACTTGGCATTCCAGGGAAGCCTCCGTGACGTCACAGGCACCAACCAACATCAAGAAACTCCAGTTTTGAGCCTGGGCCAGATTTCCTGGGTCAGAATCAGCCAGTGTTTTTTCAGGAATAAACTCTTCTGTTGGCCATCTGGATGCAAAGATGGTTTTGTACCTACAACACAGTTCCTACCTGCCAGTGATGAGCACCACGTGGAACAGGTTGGGCTCCCAGGACACTCTTCAGCAGCTGAGGCTGAACAGGGTGTTGCAAACAGATCCACTCAGCCTTTCTGGGGGTTTTTTTGGCTTTGTTTTGTGGGTTAGAAGGTGAAGCTGAGGTTTCATAAAGCAGAAAGTGTGACACAGTTCAGTCAGGAGTTTGCCCAACGAGCACCACAAAGGTGCAGATCAACTGTGGGACCTCAAACCCAGCACTGTCTGGAAACTAAAAAGCACTATTTCTTCTCATCTGTACCAGCCAAAAAGCAAGGACAGGAATCTCCCAAACCCTGCCACCTCCAAAGACCATTTGGAAGCATCTCAACATGTGCTGAGTGGATGGCAGCTGGAACATCTGCCTCCCTGACGCCCGGCTTGGCACAGTGCTGGGGCCACCCTACCAACCACAACTGGCTGCTTTCCACACTTGAGTGCCAGCTAAACAATGCCCAAACATCTCCCCTGCACAGTGCAGACAGGAGTATTTATAGACAGGAGCAATGCCAACAGCAGGGCAGAGTGCCCGACAGCTCGTGGACTGAGAGCAGCTTTGCACTGCCATTGCCACCCTGTATACAGAGCTGGGCTGAGAACAGTTTTCCACCTTAAGTCTGATTTTTTCAGTCTAAATCATGTCCCTGGGGCCTTTTCTAATAGATGATGGGTTTATAATTTTCCAGACAGGATGTTAATCCCCATGTATCAACAGGGGTGTGAGTTTCAGCTTTCCTCTCGCTAGCCAAAATCTCCCTGGAGAGAAAAGTTCATTAGCATTAAGACTAAAAGTAAACTCAGTAAGTTAAAGGCCCAACAAACACTGTAATACTTTCAGAAATACAAGTCCTGTCTCCTCAGGACAAATAAAAACTGCAGATGAGAAGAAATGCATCCAAGGACAACATACCAAGCAGCTCTCTGCTGTTCTCCTGACTTGCTCCAGCTCTCCAAATCCCCCACCCTGCCTCTGTCTCACTCTCTAGGGCTTTCCAGGCTCTGCACCACCAAAAGATGGTGGCTTCTGGACTCATCATCTTATTAACTTGTCAGGGCATGGAGAACAAGGGTCTAGTTGAGAGTGGCAACTACAAAACAAGAAAGAAAACAAAGGTTTGAATGGAAAAATTACGTGGTTGTAATACTCCATGCCTTCAGTTGTCATGACTTTGGGACAAGGAGCACTGCTGCTGCCAGGAGCATCAAGCTGGAGAATGCAGGTCTTTCAGATTTCAGTTTTGGCAGGAATGTGAACCTCATGAGAACCAAAGATCCAATTAAAAACCTGAAAAGGACTCCCTCTTGAGGACTGGGTGCTAGAGAGCATGACTGGCAGAAGAAAAGCAGCAAATCTGCCCAAGCAGTGAGAGTGCAGAGACCACGTGTGCAGAAAATTCACCTTGGGGTTCACTAGGACACTCAGCAGAGGTGGAAAAAAAGTCACAGAGTTGAGGTCTGCAATTCCCAGGGGACAATACCCAGAGATAGCACAGAAATAAAGAAAAAATGATATATTGATAATAAATAAATGTACAAAGAAGCAGCTTTGATAATTATTTTCCTATAGCAATTCCAAAGGGTGTATTCCAGTATTCCAGTTGACACTATTGGGGTATTTTGGGCTTTTTTTTTCCCTCAACATCTATCTGGCATGTGAAGGAAAATCCAGATTCAATTACTTTAAGCATGCAACAAATGATAAAGCTTAAAGATATCTAAGTCTACAGGCATCAGAATAATTCACTCATTAGCAACATGTAATATGCTTTAATAAATCATATTACTTGACTCTGATTCTTATTAAAACCATAAAGCTAAAGTGAGAATTAAAATATCTCCTGCTTATTCATAAATTTATGTATTTTAATTCAATATTTTTAATGTTATTTATGCAGTTTTATTGGTCTGTTACTAGACTGACACTGCTGTAGGAATCATTTTCTATTGTTTTATTGCATAAACTGACCATAAGCATTTTACAGCTTTACAGAAGCACTTTGCTGTGCAGCTTTTACTTTTAACCTGAGCTTTTGTTCCTTGGGATGTAAGAGGATGAGTTCAGCATCAAGAAGATAAAGCAGGTGACACGTCAGTGCCCCACCACAGACAACTTAATGGTAAAGATGGGGGTAGGAGGTCAGAAATATGAAGTATTTCAGTCTCTCTGAAAGATCCTGAAGTCTATTCCAGACTCGCAGGAGGAAATATAGGCATTCCCAGAATATTTAATAAGTGTAATAATTGGAATGCTTAGAAGTTAGGGTGATAAAAAGCTACATTTCTCTTTTCCAGCACATTAGGGTACAATTACAGCTGGTCTAAAAATAGGTCAAGTCACTCACAGTTGAAAAGATCAAAACTCATATAATTTGAGTGACTTGGGTTTATTTTTAGGCCAGTCTTAAAAGATCAAGAATTTCACTAGCTTAGGGAAAAACTGCTGTTGGTATTCAGACAGCTATATTTTCTTTGACCAAAGCTGGCAACTTGTAAAAAAATTGTTTTAAAGAGATCATGAAAACATCTCCAATTTAGGCAACTTGGTGATAAAAGTCAATTCCTGGATTAACTCATCCAACAACAGTAAAACTTTCTTTTGAGACTTCATGCTTTGAAACCACTGTCTTTAGAGAGTAGATATTTTACATTTTCTCACTATAGCTAGTGAAAGAAAATACATGTTTAGATATGTTTCAGCATAGTACTGCTAAAATAAGCTTGCAACAAATTAACATAATGGGTAGAGAAACTCAATTTTCTCCCCTGCATGTGCAGGTGGAAAGAGAACAGAGTGGAATGAAGCCCTGTGAGGGGGAAGCGTTTCTAAGCAACCTTGTTCCACCATCCTCTGTGACAAAGACAAGGGGAGAGGTTGAACTGCAGGCTGAGAGCTGGGAATACTAATGGCTAACCAAAAAAAAATCCAACAAACCAACCCAGCAGCATCTCACAGTGATGTCTGAACGGGATGTAAAAATAAACAGTCACAAAAATACTGTAACCTGCAGTGTTGTCAGGGGTTGGGGTCAGGGGAGCCCCTGAGGCCTGTGAGAGCCACTCTGTGAACCCCAATCCCTGCCCAGAGGGGAACAGAGAGACTGAGCCATTAGGGAACTGGAACAGCTTCAGTGACACTGGAAATCACCACATTAAACTGGGATAGACACAGATATCTACACAGCCAGGAGGGAACCTGGGTGCCGGGGTCAGGAGCAGGCAGCTGAGGGTGGGAGGCAGAAGGACAGAGACCCCTCGGGTGCTCCGAGGAAGAAGCCGGCAGAGGCAGAAGGCGGGAGCCAAGCCCAGCAGGGCCTTGGCCCTCCCCCCCCTCAGCTCCACACCCAAGGGGCTGCCCACAGGCTGGGGTCCCTCACCAGCCACTTCGGGGTCCCCTGTCTCAGGCTGCACCCCCCCAGTACTGCCTGTGCCCATGGGGTGCTCTCAGTGCCAGCAGCAGCCACTGCCTGTGCCAACAGCTGAGCTGAGCTGGGGAGGGAAACCCTGACACCATCAGTGCCCTTCTCACTAGAACCAGGACAGCTACAATGAACTGAAAATCAAAACATTAAATGTAAGCATATCTCCAGTAACAATGTAAGAATTAAGAATGCAGATTTCAAACTAAACCAAATCAGGTGTTTGTCTTCATAACCATGCCCTTCTGCAGCACAAAACACCCACGAATGGGTCCACTGCCCAAACCCACAAGCACACCACTGGAGACAGCAACGTCTGTTGGTCACAGAGAGACCAGAAGTTCCTTTAATCCTATTATCACTTCTGAATAGCCAAGCCCACATCAGCAGAAAATGAGCTGCTTTCCCCTCAGCAGCGAGCTGCATCACGCCTCAGCACACAGGGGTATTGGGAATGGAAGTGCTGATAGCAGCACACTGCCATTCTGCCCCAAAATCAGCTTCACTTACAGAACTGTTATTCATTTTCAGATATTCATCTTGAAATCCATCTAGATTTTCAGATATTTCATCTTGACAGAGTGCCAAGAACTGTGTGAAACAGCAACAGGTCAGAAATTTGCCTGCTGTTGCTTTTTTGGCCACTCAATTTTGTTTAATAAATAAGAAACATGTAAGGACAAAAAAAAAAACCACAATAATATTAATAATCATCATCATCATCATCTGTGCCTTTTTACAATCTTATGTTACAACCATTCTCAGCACAACTACTCAATTAACAATCTGACATGACAGTTGCAAATCCCTGGTAATAAATGTTCTGAGTTGATGTTTTTGGTCGTGAATCTTTGCCCAGAATTCCACAGGTAATATTAAGCCTGCAGCTGGTCACTAGTTACAGTGACTTCAGCAATGTCAGTGTAAACTTAGTCAAATAAATACTGACCACAATTGTATGTGCAAACATTAATTATATTCCTGGAGCATTGAAGATCTCCAGAATATCATAAAATGAACTCTATTGGCCAAGCTCACAAACAGAGGAAAATAAAGTTATTTCCTTCTGGAATATTAGTAGTATTTAGTAACAAATGAAATAATGGTTTTATTGTAAAACTATAACTTGACATTTTTCCAAGCCAAAAGTAAAATTATTATTTTTTTCCCCTTTGTTTTCTGTTTTTAAGCTGAATATTTCTACCTGAGGTAGAGCCTCTGAGTCTGGCTGCACCCCAGGCATCCTCAGGCAAACACACAGAGCACAAGATTTGTCACAATCACAGATGCTGTGCTCCAGCTTTTTGAGAGGCTTTGCTTTTCCTCAGCTGATACCTTAAGAGAAAGGATTTCAGGACAGCCACAAAGTAGCTACAAATGGATTTTGCATACAGGAGGTTTTGCCAGCAGCCTGAAAATTCAGCCTCCTCCATTATATAGACATAAGAGATACAGTCCTAAAGCTGCCAAGCTGCTCTTTTGGAACAGCTAATAAATTCTTACCAGGTAATAGAGATTTTCAGTGTGCTTTCTACAGCCTTGTGTGGGACAACAAAGCATTCTGCTGATGTAGGAATCTGAAAACATCATTTTGAATGCACAGCAAATAGAAAATGGGAATTCTCTGCAAGAAGCTTATATAGATATTCTTTTGACTAACAGAATTACATATAAAACATTCATATGAGAACTAAATTATTCCTTCTACCACAGTATCTAAGTTAAAATATTGTAAAAAATTACTTTCTAAGAACACAAGGCATAAATATCAGAAATTTCCAAAAAAAGCTCCTTTCTAGTTGTGATTTTGATGCAAGATTAGCTAGAGATTGATATCTAAGTTACCACATTGATCTGCTCTCCACATCTGAAGCAGTGCAGCCCAGGCAGAAATGAATTCAGAACCTGGGAAATCACCACCTCCTGAGCCAAGACCCTGGCACAGGGATGCACAGGGAGGTTTCCTGCTAGAGAAGGAGGAAAGAACTAGTGGCTGGACTCCTGAAACATTTCTTTCCCTAGAAAATGAGGCCATCTCTAGGAGAAGGCTTTGCTAATAAAGCTCTAAATCGTCTCCTTGGCTCCCACAGAGGTCACTTGAAAGGTTCTCAGCATCTCTCAGAAGAGGCTCGTACAGAAAGCTCTGTCAGCTTTGACAAAGTGATGCTAAGAAGCAAGTCGGGGTTTGAAGTGAGAGACAGAGAGATAACTTAGGAGACTACCCCATTTAAAGAAAAATTAAAATGAAAACTCATGCCAGGAAAGTGGTGTACAGAAACCATTCCCTGAGCGTGGAGCAAACCAAATAAAGCTCATTTTAATAGAAAATGGAATATTCCAGAAGCATAAATAATCCTCGCTACTCATTTCCAATTTCTGCTGAAAAGAAAATAGGGATTTGTTTTATTTCCATTAGGTACATTTCATCTTGTAACACTTCATTAGCCTGCATAATGGCAACGTTACACAAGAGCACCCAAAAAGCTTCAAAACCAGTAACAAACTTTTCCACCAGGGTGTCTCCTTTTGCCAGCCAAGGGACACAAGCCAGGATCCCTCCTGCAGTGCCACGGAAACACCCAAGTGGTTCTCTACCCCAAGCTCTTCCAGTCTCTGCCAATTAACCATTCTCTCTGCAATCTGCAGAGCTCTTGGCCATAATTACACCTCAGAGGGAAAAAAGAAGATGTTAGAAATCCCATTTCAAGGCCTCTCTCTGATTCACTAGATGGCAAGGCAAGATAGGATTAACCAAAGAGGCTCAACTCTATCTTGCAGTTAGGAGATAATCACCAATTACTGCTTCAGACAAATCTGATTTAGCCTTGCTGCAAAAGAAGAGTTGTGTGATGGGGACAGAAAGAGAGGGAGGGGAAAAGACCTGAAGATTTTGATAAAGCAAACTGATTTTCTGCTCAGAAAATCCAATGTTATGCTTGAAGCCTTCTCTCCTGATTAATACCACTAAGTTTGCTAAAGAAATTTTAAACTAAATGGAGTTATTGATTGGTTGGGGGGGTTTATTTCATTTATTCCCTTCACTGCTGGCCCCCATTTCTCTTTATCTAAGTATTTCTATAATAAAAATAATAATACTAATAAATGGCCATCAGCATTGAAGCTGAGTGCCTTGAAAACTCTAAGAGGAATGTAATAAATGACTTCCTTGTTTCATTGAAAGCCTTTGTCTTAGTAATTTCTCTGCAATTAGATGTACACACCATAAGTAAGAAATCCACATCAATTTGCACTGCTTGACAATGCCTTGGTTCACAACAGCATTCATTTCTATCAAAAATCAATGTATCATTAATTTGGCAGATACTTCTAGTGCATAACTCCACGTTAGAAAGAGGAAAAGGAATAACAAGGGATATTTGGGGTATTTTATCACCTGCTCTTCCTAAGATTTCACTTGAAATGAATGAAGCTTTTGAGGAAGAATTTACAGATCACTATTAGAAGACAGTTGTTCCTGATAACTTGCCAAAATAATGATCATTAAATAAATCATGGATAGCTCATCTTTGGGACAACAGAGGAGGAAGCTGATTTAGTGCAAGATCTCCCTGGCCGTGGAAGGGGGGTTGGAACTAGATCATCTTTGGTCCTTCCCAACACAACCCATTCTGTGATTCTATTTTATAATAGATTGTAATTTTCTGTGACAGCAACTGGCTGTTGAGGATGATTTTGGAAGCCAGTGGGGGAAGAGAAGGAGGGAAGCAGTAGCCCAATGCTCTCCATCCCACACTAGGGCAGAAACTGGGGACAAAAGGGTCAGGAAAGAAAAATAAAGGCACATATTAAAACTTAAATCAATTAAAATTGTCCACAAAGAGACAATGAAATGTCTTGTGAACTTCTCCATGTTCACCAGTGTCTTCCAAAGGTGGACTTGGCTGTGCAAAAATACCCTCCACATCAAGGGAAGCAGAAGGAGAGTGCTGTAGAGTGTGCCATGGACAGATGCCATGGGCAGGGTGTACACCACCTCTCTTTTTATGCTGTTCTGATGCAATACCTTTTGCTCAAATGAAGAGGAACCTCAGAAAATAGCAGCAGAGTCACTGGTGGAATGAGCTGGGAAGATGTATATTTGAGGAAAATTATCTTCTGATTATAAAGCAGGCTTGAATACACTAGCAAGTGTACTAATATACACACAAGGTACAAAAAGCCATTATCATTTTCAGCAGACACATAATTCCTATTTACGATACACAATGTTGTGTATCATCTGTAATCACCAATTTAGATTGTAAAAACCCTCAAGCAGGGGAACCAATAAATCACAGAATAGCTCCGAGCTATTAAAAAACATTCATTCTATTCTCCAAGCTAAATTACATTTCCCTATTTCTATCAATGGGGTTTGAATGGAAGCCTGAGCTGATGGGTGTTTCTCAGAGGTAGCACAGGCAGGGAGCAGAGGGGCTGCCACTGGGTTTAATGCTGGGGCTGGGGCAGTGTCTCAGTGAAGAGAGAAATGAGGGACTGCTCACCAGCCCTGCCACAGCTGATGGCAAAGGGAGACCAGAACTGCAGAGCATCGGCAGGGGCAGGGCTGGGTGATCCAGGGAGATGGTGACAGCCACACATCTGGAAGTCCCAATGCACTTGTGCCAAGGGGGGAGAGAGAAAAGGAAAGAAGAGAAGAAAAAGGAGAGAGAGAGAGAGAGAGAGAGAGAGAGAGAAAGACTGAGAAAGACGAGAGAGAGAGAGAGAGAGAAAGACTGAGAAAGACGAGAGAGAGAGAGAGAGAGAAAGACTGAGAAAGACGAGAGAGAGAGAGAGAGAGAAAGACTGAGAAAGACGAGAGAGAGAGAGAGAGAGAAAGACTGAGAAAGACGAGAGAGAGAGAGAGAGAGAAAGACTGAGAAAGACGAGAGAGAGAGAGAGAGAGAAAGACTGAGAAAGACGAGAGAGAGAGAGAGAGAGAAAGACTGAGAAAGACGAGAGAGAGAGAGAGAGAGAAAGACTGAGAAAGACGAGAGAGAGAGAGAGAGAGAAAGACTGAGAAAGACGAGAGAGAGAGAGAGAGAGAAAGACTGAGAAAGACGAGAGAGAGAGAGAGAGAGAAAGACTGAGAAAGACGAGAGAGAGAGAGAGAGAGAAAGACTGAGAAAGACGAGAGAGAGAGAGAGAGAGAAAGACTGAGAAAGACGAGAGAGAGAGAGAGAGAGAAAGACTGAGAAAGACGAGAGAGAGAGAGAGAGAGAAAGACTGAGAAAGACGAGAGAGAGAGAGAGAGAGAAAGACTGAGAAAGACGAGAGAGAGAGAGAGAGAGAAAGACTGAGAAAGACGAGAGAGAGAGAGAGAGAGAAAGACTGAGAAAGACGAGAGAGAGAGAGAGAGAGAAAGACTGAGAAAGACGAGAGAGAGAGAGAGAGAGAAAGACTGAGAAAGACGAGAGAGAGAGAGAGAGAGAAAGACTGAGAAAGACGAGAGAGAGAGAGAGAGAGAAAGACTGAGAAAGACGAGAGAGAGAGAGAGAGAGAAAGACTGAGAAAGACGAGAGAGAGAGAGAGAGAGAAAGACTGAGAAAGACGAGAGAGAGAGAGAGAGAGAAAGACTGAGAAAGACGAGAGAGAGAGAGAGAGAGAAAGACTGAGAAAGACGAGAGAGAGAGAGAGAGAGAAAGACTGAGAAAGACGAGAGAGAGAGAGAGAGAGAAAGACTGAGAAAGACGAGAGAGAGAGAGAGAGAGAAAGACTGAGAAAGACGAGAGAGAGAGAGAGAGAGAAAAAGAAAAAAATGGAATTTTCTCTAGAATACATTAGTTATTATTCCCAAATCACCTGTCAATATTCTTCCCAAAGAAAAAAAGGAAACACAAAGCCACACCTAGAAGATTTTTATCATTGATTTCTCACAAACAAGCAACTGGTGTCTGTTTTACCTGGGTATAAATATCTCTTTAAAATCAACAGTAAATTTTCATGTTCGTTTTCTGCCCCCGGAGAAGGATTTCTTCTCATGGAAGCATGGAACTGGCTTTGTTTAGCTTTGTGTTTGCCCAAAACTGCCATTATTTTTAATTGTATTGTGTTTTCAGTCATATTTCCATGGATTTGTTCTCCCCTCAATGGATTAAGAGATTAAATCTTGTCACTTCTCTCCAGCAAAAATCACATTATTCTCCACAACAGGATTTCATTTGGAGTGCAAAAGACCTTGGTAGAAAATAAAAAGCAATTAGGAGAGAATAACACTCAGTTTCCTTCCCTAACCACTCAGATTCCCAACACTCTTCCCTTCCCACCCTTGTCCCAGCACATCTGTTGTTCCAGAGCAGCTCTCCCAGTGCCCAGTCCACAGCCCATGTCCTGGCACTGCTACACTGCCCAGTCCTCTCCAGTTTAAATATGTGGAGGGCAGCAGTGGCCAGTCTGAGGCTCACACAGAGGGTGTTTCCAAAGGGTCCTGGGAGCCCCCCTGGAATCCACAGCCAAGAGCTGCCTGCCAGGGTGGCAGCCCAGCATGGAGATGGGGAGAACTGGGCTCAAAAATGCTTCTTTCAAGCAGAAGGAGCCCAAAGCAAGTTTTTGCTGAGGGATCACTCAAGGAAAGCTTGCAAGGTGGCCTGGACTTGTTGCTAGTGGCCTGTGATGGATGGGGAAGACCCCTGAGCCCCCCAGGCAGACCCCTCCTTGCTCTTCTCCATTTGTTTGACTCTCTATTAGCTGGAACAAGCTTGAATTCAATTTCCTTCCCTTTGAACAAGCACATCTAAGAGAAAATCCCATTTAGCAAAAGCCCTCTGTGCCTGGTGCTCAGATAGCATCTCAGCTGAGTGACACCACAGCTCTGCCCTCCCCCAGTCTCAACCCCATCTCCTGAGTGCCTGACACCCCCAACCCCAGCATGGCTCCCACCAAACCCACACGAGGCCTTCTCCATGCAGGGATGATGGCACTGAACTGGGAGGGGGGGCTGACACCCCCCAGGCTGTGCTGCCATCCAGAGAGAGCTGGGCAGAGGGAACCTCATGAAGTTCAACAAGGGAGCAATGGCATGTCGCCCACCCAGCCAGCACACTGCAAGATCTTCTGAGTACACTCCAATATCCCTGCAGGCCACGAGGATGGAAGAGCAGACACCTAACCAAGCAATATCTAACAAAAGCCATGGGGAAAACTCAGAATCAGTTACAGCAGAGAGAAAAAGTCACCCAAAACAATATATTCTGCAAAGAATCCATCATCCAGCCCATTCTGCTCAGCCAGACCCATCAGAGTTTTCTCTGCTGCCAAGGATGTGCTCCTTTTTCTTCCTTAAAAGAAGAAAAATTTCAGCTTTCTAGTTGTCAGAATAAACACCACAATATCCTGGAATCTAGATTGAGGCCCCTACACAACAGAACCCGAAATCCATACCCCCAAATGGTTTCTGGTTGGTTAAGCCTGAAAGGGAAGCATTTGTACAATCCATTTGAGCTAGAAGTTACCAAAGCAGCACGTGAGAGAAGCCAAGTTCAGACCTGTCAGCTCAAACTGAGAAGGCTGAAACAGAGGTGATTGTTATTGCACACTCTATTAAATATTTTCTTCCTCTGAGTTGTTAAGACCTGTCAAAGCCATTTTTTTTTGGTTGCCAATACCCTCCTAAAAACTCCCTAGCACACATTTAAATCCTCTATATGCACCCCAGTTAGGGTTTCCATAAATCTTTCCCCTTCCAGATGGGTTTCAGCTTTAGTGTCTCACACGACAGACAGACCCATTTCTCTGCTGCTGTACAAGCTCAAAGATAATCAGTCTTTATGGCTTGAAATATGAGCTTTTAACAACATCTGTGCAGCCAGAAAAATAGAACTCAGCTTCCTAATCACTGGAGGGAATAAGAGTCTTTTCAAAAGTACTACCTATTGTAAACCCGTATTAGCGGCGCGATGTTAAAATGATTAGCTTTTGATTTCATTACCATCCACTCTCCACGGCAGCTCGCTGGAGCTAGGATCACAATTCATCTTGATTAGGAAAAGCTGCAGCACAGCCCTTGCTCAGAGTCAGCAGGATGATCCCACAGCATCTGATCCTGAGGGTTCTGTTTTGGCTGCCCAGAGGTTGGTGGATCCGGAGCCCTTTTCCAGGAAGAAAGTTATTCAGGTGGCTGCTTCCCCTGTTGCCATCCTGTCTAATCTTGGATTTGAGGCTGCAGGAAAGCCATGGGCACCAAACAGATTTATCTGGAGGGGTTTTTGATGTGTATGCTTGTTTTGTTTTATTTATTGTGGGGTTTTTTTGTTGTGGTTTGGTTTTAAATTGAGTTTGAAACTTAAAAATCCCACAATAAATCCCTGAACATCAGAAAAATCCAACCAGAAGCTCCCTGCACTGAACACCTACAGACACTGATTCTTGGCAGAGAAATGCCAATTTTAGTACTCTCTGGAATTTAGTTTATCAACTTTCTCCAAAGGATCATCAGCTTGTTAGGAGCATCCTCATTTTATTTACCTCTATCCCAAGCACAGCAGATCCTTACTCAACAGCTCAGTTGGATGCTTGTGAGAGCAGGACACAAAAAAGGAATGAAATTTTTCCAAAGGAAGAGAGGACTGGGAAATAAAAGGTCCTGGGCAAGGAGGAAGTGGCACAATACAAATAAAAGAACCAGGACAAAAACAAAGCAAAAGGGAAGAGGCTGGGAAGAAGAAAGCAAAATAGATGTTCTCCCATCACCAGTGACTGGAAATGTTCTGCACTGGTTCAACAAGGGCTGTTGCTGGCTTGGGGGCAAGGAAAAGGCTAATAAACTACTATATGGGAATTAAAAGTGGACATAGAGAGCACTGCTTCATGCAGAGTGCTTCATTTGGATACTTGATTAATGTTTTAATCATGTTCTGTAATTATTGACAGCCTAACGAGCTCCTGTGGAATATTTACACACACAGGCAGAGATTTTTGGGACTGTCTGAAAGATTCAAACAACTAAAATCAATAGTGAAAGACTAATTTTGCCTAAATCTCAGTTGTATGTACACATCTGTATGTATACATTATGTATTATGAAAGGAGAAATGCCTGCTCTTGCAATCAGAGAATAAATATTGAATGATCTGGGGTTTTTTTGGTGCCTATATTCTAAATTACCTTTGTGAGCAGTGTTTTCCCAAGAACAATTTCCCTCCTAGGTGTGGAATGCATCAAGAAACTTGTGTGTTATTTTTGAACGTGAGAATAAAACAATATTAAAAACATCTTCTTTCCTGCCCTCAGCTGAACCTCAGAACTTTCCAAGTGGGACATCCCAGCATCTGTGATCTGCTCAGTGAGGAGAGTGTGAGCTGCTGCCCATGGAATGGAAAGAAGCATTTCAGTGGTTATATAATGACACCTCAACACAGCTCCTCATTAATCAATTACTGCCATTAGCCAGATGAAAAATTTGCAATGACTCAGCAATTAGGCAGCTGAAAGCAACTGTCACTGAAAAAAAAGGAGAATAAAAACCCCCCAAAATAAACCCAAACAAGAAACACTAAATCAAATAAACAAACAAAAACACATTAAAAGGTTATTGCAGTCCCTGTTGTTCATACACCTCCTCAGATATATACAGGAGGAAAACCCCAAATTCCCCAGCTCCCTAGTAAAGTTGATTTTCTCTCCAAGCAGCAGCACTTGCCTGCACATCTTCCCACGTGTTCTCCGTGTTAATGAAATCCTCTGCAAAGTTGCCAATTTTCACCCTGGTACCTTGAAGCAAAACCTGCTGCTTTTCTCACATTCTTAAAAGAACACCTAACCCTTTTCCCAAGGGGGGAATTCTGCTGCTCCGTTCTTTTTGCCAACTTCTGATTTGAAATATGTTCCCTCTTGTTCTTGTGGCTGGGTGGGAAAGGCAGCCAGCCAAGAGAAATGAAAATACATCCACACCCTGTTCAAAATAAACAAGCCATGACATGGAAAAAAAAAAAAAAGATGACATTAAAAAGAGAGAAAAGAAAACAAAACAAACGCCAAAAAACCCAACACACCACAAGCAACCACATCCAGGAAACGAATCTTTTTCCTGTTCAGTTCAGATCCTGTTAAACTCACTGTGATGCTCCTGACAGATAGAGCTATAAATGTAGTTTATTAATGTATACTGGGAAGAAGTGATGGCCCAACAGGTAGGAAGCTCAAGTGAAGTCACTGCATTTGGGAGGTAAATCCCTGTCCAATTTCTTCTCCCAGCCAGGAGATTAAGAGAGGGACTAATTTCCTAGAGAGCAGTCATACCCCAAATGAAAGGCCTTGCTAGAGGGCTGTGCTGACCTTTCATTAGCTCTCCCACAACACAAATCTTTTCTTACCTGCCTGGGCTACTCCACAAAGCCCCATCACAAAAGGCCAGATGGCACCAAGGAAGGGTACTAGAGGAATTAAGAACTCACCAGCCCTTAAGAACAGGGAGAAATATGCATGTATTTAATGTTCAGCATCTCAGGTGACTCATAAATCTTAGTATTGAGCCATCTGCTCAGCTCTCATCTCCACTAATTCACTCCTTATGTTGAATTATGCCCTTCAGTTATTCCTGCAAAGGCCTCCCAAATGTTGTCTCACTGCTGGAGCTGCCCAGCCTGGGGGAGATGCCCCCAAGGGAGCACGTGGGGAGCATCAATCCCCACCTTCTGCTGAAGGTCCAGAGCCATGGGTCCCACCAAGGCTGAGGTAGAGGGTCTGATGCTCATGGATGTCAAAGCAAAGGCAGCAGTCACTCTGCTGGCAGTTGATGATGCTCTACACTCACACTCCACACACCTGGACAAAGACATCTGGCTGCAAACACACTTGTTTGTTTAAAAGCAAATGCATTTCATGCCATCAAACACCCCAGGAGTGTGTTCATGTGGGAGTGACACGTTGTCAAGCCCTGGATTTGCAGTGAGGATGCTGGTGGTTTTCACTTGGCCTAAGTCAGCCTAGATGCTGAGCTATTGGGAATCTTAATTGCACATTAATCAGCCACAACAAACAGTTTTCCTTACAGAGTACACAAGATTTCAGGAGAACCTCCATTTTTATGATGGTTTTAAAGCTTCAAGATGCATTAAGTCCTGTAACCTCAACAGAGAAAGTGAGAAGAGAAAAAAAGAAATGAAAGTGTTGTTTCTCCACTGAGAACAAGAAATCTCTGCAGACAGAGCTATTCTTCCTTTGCCCAGATTAACTGGTTCCAGTTTTCTCCAGTGCCTACATTAAATTCACACTCAGGCAACCTCACTTTTTACACCAACCAACAGGATGAGGGACACTGCTGGGAAGCTGGATTTTCACACACCCAATCTGGACCAAAACCCAGTTCTTCTGTCTAATTTCACTAATTGCTCTGCCCAAAACTTCTGTCAGAAAATATCATTGCTGGCTACAAAACACAAGCTGAGAGGCTGCTAACAAACTGCTACAAAATCCTACATCAAAATACACCAAGAGACACTTCCAAACCAGCAGCAGCACCAGCTCTTGGATGGAAAATGATCAGGACATCACTGCTTGGAGCTCAGGAATGGTTTGGAATGGTGCAGAAAACATTCAGTGGAATATCACCAACGTGGAATTGAGCCTGCAAAAAGCCCAAACCAACCTGCCCTAAAATACACAGCCAGGTCTCCAGAGCTGCCCCTTTACTTGTGCTAAAAACTGGACAACATTTCTTTCTGAAGTTAGGTTTTTTCTACAGAGCTTTGCACAGATCTCACTTAACCTTCCAACTAAACACTAGGATGTGGAGGATCACAAAGAGCCAACGTGTGAGTAAATATTGAGAGTAGAAATGAAGATTTCTTGCACTTATCACCACTTCAATAGTTTACATTTCACAGGCTACTAGAAGGGTATTTTAAAAAGATTATTTTTAGAACAAATGATCCTTTTGGTTGAAGAAGCAAGCACTGGGGTTAAGTCTCCTTCCTAAAGCTGTTTCATCACCTTGTCTAGTTGCACTTCAGCTGAAGCCTGGACAGCACTTGCACACTGAGTACTTGGGGTAGTGAAACTCTTATTTGTACCCTTCCTAACCTATTTTAAAGCCAGGTGAGAACAAATGTCTAACAACAATATAGAATAATTCTCCAGGAGGAGATGGAGAGGAGGATGAGGAGATGAGAACAACATTTCATGGAGCAGTGCCAGCAGCAGCAGCTGGACATCCCCCTGAGAAGCCTGATGCCAACATCACCTCTGACAATGTCTGAGAGCCCCTGAAGCTGAGTGAAAATACTGCAACACAGCTGAGGTCCCTGCAACAGCAGAGCTTTGGAAGAGGATTCACCTATTCTGATAATCCACCTTTGAAGCTGGTGCTGAATTTCAGCTCTTTGTCATTACTCAGAACCATGGCTACCCACTGAAAAGTCTGCAGAGTTGTTAGAGTTATAAAAAATACATTTCACTGTGATACTAACAAGCTGGTTTTCTAGAAAACATTCACATCTTGCACGTATCTCATACACACACACCGGGTATTCCTTCTAAAAAGCAGAATATTTACCACCAGTGTCTTCTAATAAACATTTCCAATTTATTTTCCCACTAGTAGGTGTTAAAATTGCATTATTGTCACAACATTCTCATCCACACCTTAGCACACAGGGGTTAAACTAAAACGATCTCTCATCAGCCCTGCTGGGAGCAGCCCAAGCTCACAGCCACTTTCCCCAGGCACAGCACAAATGGGGGGGGGGGGGGGGTTTTTTTTCAAAAGGAAACCCGCAGCCCCAAAAAACAACACCAATACGAGGGGGGGGGGGGGGGGGCTGTTTGTTTACCAAAGGCATCCAGCAGCCCAGACAACTGACACACATCAGCAGGCTGAGGAGGAGCTGGTCATTTCTGCTTTGCTATTTGAAAATATTCTGATTACTGAAGGAAAGTGACTGAAAGGTGCATGAGCTCCTCGTGCTCTGACTGTCTGATCAGCTGCTGCTTGTTTCTAGTTCTTCATGCCCTTTTCTTTTAAGTTTTGAACAGAGAGCTAAGGCTCTTTAAAGGAAAAATACTCTCCTTTTTCATTTTCAAGTCAGCCCATCACACATGTTCACTTTTCAGCACCATGCGAGGCATCCCTCCTCAGCATTTGCTTTGAGTTGGGGGTGGGCATGTTAAAAAACACCTTAAAAACCCCACAACGGTCAGAGCAAAATCTCTCCACTCTGAAGCCAATCTGAGGCACTCAATTCATTCAGGTAAGGAGACCATAACCCCTGCCATTTGTCAGCTCACTGTGAGGATGCTCAGCAGCAGTTCCTCACTTCAGAAGCAGCCACAAAGCTCCAGCTGCAGCTCCACAGCCACCCCGAGACAGGAGGAGCTGGAACAGCTGAGCACAGACACCCTGTGTGCACACTGGCCTGTTTCACACAGCAAACCCTGTGTGGAATCACTGCTTGGTGCCCACACAGGATCTCCATCACCCCAAGTCATCTGCACAGAAACAATTATTCATATTTCAAGCTGACAAAGCCAGAAAAAAAGGATATTTTGTATGCTATTAACAGGGTATTTTGTGATAAGCTGCAGCCTAGCAGTGAAAATTTGCTCCGACTTCTGGGTAATTACTACTTTAATGTTAGCCTAATTAGTCCAGCTCACCTGCAAGGAGACCTACCTGGAAGAGCACATGCAATATTCATGTGGGACACCACCAGTTACAGGAATTCCAGATGCAGAGCAGAAACACTGGAGGGAACAGAATCCAGCCTGCTGGATAGTTTTAAAATTCTGAGTACAAATTCTTACACCACCCATCTTTAACCCAGAGCTTCTGCTGCACTTTGGCTTAACTCTGCCTCATTATCCTGCTGAGAAGGGGGAAAAGAAAACATCCATTTCACATCAACAGAGCTATTCTGAAGCATCAGCAGCCCTGTTCCAATGGTAGCCCTGCACACCTGCCTTCTGGAACCTGCTCCCTTCAGTGGGAGGGAGCTTGGGCCCTGCTCTCCAGCTTTGCTGGCTGCAGCCTCTCATCTCACCATCAGGGCCCTACCCCACTGCAGCCTGGACCTGGATTCCCCAGTCCCTGCCAAAGCTGAAGCCACAATTCATAGGTATCAGGATGGTGGGGGTTGGAAGGGAGCTCTGGAGATCACTGAGTCCAACCCCCTGCCAGAGCAGGGTAAGACCAGAGCAGATTTCCACCATGCCCTTGATTAAATTGACTCCTCTCCTGTATTTTCTTGAATGAAACTGGAGCTCCTCCTTGTTCCATCCAACTCCACCTGCTTTTCTTACCCCCCAACTCCCAGCACCTCCTCTGCCCGTGCAGGGATGGATCTGCAGAGGGTGCAGAGCTGCAAACATCCGTTGGCATTATCTCCATAATAAGATTACAGGAGCCCTTGAAGAACCAAGATCAAGTGAAAAATCCAGAAGACTCACAAGCCTCATTCAATTCCTGGCTAATCAAAATCAGAAGCTGCTTTAGGAGAGGGACTGGAGAGATTTCTTCCCAAGGACTACTGTTCACAGCTCTAACTGGGGGCAGGAAAACACTTAAAGGCTTTAAACCAGCATTTCTCAGCAGCTTGGGGGCTAGTGGGACAGCAGCTGAGGATGGATCCCCCCTCAGCCCTTCTGGAATGGGGGGAAGGTGCCCAGTTGAGCTGTCTCCTTTACTGGAGACATCACAATACTGCCCAGCCAGTGGCACCTCAATGTGGAGTCTTCTTGTCTCTGGAAGGACAAACTTCTCTTCCACCCAAAGAGCAGCAGAAGATCAAGGCAGCTTTTCAAACAGCAAATGCAATCCAGTTAGAAACTAAGTCACTGAGTTACAAGGGTTAATGTTCAATGCAAGGCACAACAGCTGGAAATCCAAAATCCTTTTTGACTTCATTTTGGGGCTTTTAAGTGCAAGACAAGTAGAAGTCCAGGCTTTTGGGGGATGGGAGGAATGACACACTGTGGAAGGAGGAGGAGGTAATTCCACAGAAGTTATCACCTGGATAAATCTTGCTAAGATTCATCATCTTGATAATGAAATTCTGGGTATCTGCCACTTTTCTTCAAGCTATTGAAGCTTCCTTCAAATCTTATTGCTCTCCACTTCATATTTCCACAAAAAAAAAAAAAAAAAAAAAGAGATTTTTCTTAAACTTCACAGCATTTCAAAGCTAATGCAGGCACACGAATTTCCTAGTCACAGCATCCACATTTGTCAGTGCAGGCTTTTGATGAGCAGCTCAAGCACAAACTTAGAGTGACCTCTGCTGAGCACTCGGTGCATCTTCCACACACTGCCAACCCAGCAGCCTCCCCAGCAGGGTGAGCAAAAGTGGCACCATTTCAGCTAAAAATTAAAAAAAAAAAACCTCACAAAGCTCTGTTTGATATTAAACAGATTAAAATTTTATGCAGAATGTCAAGAGGAATCTTTCTGGTAGCTCAAAACAAAGCAAGAAAAGAGATAAGCTTTGGACCAAAGCTTTCTGTGTCACTTTGTAAGCTATTTAATGCTGTTGCCTACACCTAGTAATTTCAACTATTCACTAAAGAATTACACTTATTCCAGTAAATTAAACAACAACAGGCTGCTTGTGCTCCTAGGGTGGAGATAATGGCTGTGGTTAGAGCAGCACTGGCTGCAGCACAACTGGGAAAAGTTGGATTTCATCAATCAGAACATTCAGGAAAATGATGAGCTTTTTAAGACTCTAGCCAATATTGCCATTGCTCCAAGTGTTTTCCAGAGCAGGTGCATTGTCCAGCCCCAGCTCCAAAAAATCCATCCAAAAAATCAATTTTTATTCCAATTGCTCTGTTTCTGGGGTTCAGTGGGAACAGCAGCACTGAGCCCCTTTTCCAGCTCCACAGCAGCCACCTCTCTCCTGCAGGAAACTCCTTTTTCCTACAGAGATTTCAATCCATCACCTGTCCCTGTTAGAAAGTCAACAGCTGAGACTCTCTGGCCAAGTCTGCAAGATCCTAGAGCCTTTTGTCCAGGACCCAGCAAGAAGGGAGGAGGGATCTCTGCACTCAGGTGATACAGGAGAACAGCAAAAGGGGCTGCTCTCTGGGTGAAGTTACAAAATCATCATTAAAAAAAAAAAGAAAAAAGATTTTTAAAAAGATAAAAAATACTCAAAAAACGTCTTTTCATGACTAGAATAAAATTTTCTTTCAATCTTCAATACTGGAATAATTTTGAGATAACCCGTAGAGCTGCATTAGTCCTAAATTATGGAAGAGCCACAAGTGACACAGCTCAAAATAAATGAAAAATTAAATTATATACACATCAAATTGGAGCTGAAACAGGACTAAAATAAAACAACTTTTTTTTTTTTTCCAGTTTTAAATATTTCACCCAACTCCAGTCATTTTAATCCAGAGTTTTACCAACACAAGTTTTGGCTTTAAACCCAAATGCTTCCATTTTCCAAGGCAGGTTCTCATTCAGTATCAGCAGAAGGATCCTCTCAGGACCAACCTTCACCTGAAACAAATCCCAGGGGTTTATTAACTGTAACCTCTTCAATTCCCAGAGCTCAAACCAGGATCTTGGAACACTGAGGGAGAGTGGAAGTGAAGCTCCCAGGATCTAGCACAGACTTAAAAGACAGATTTAATCCTTATTATATCCTAGTGCACCCAGGTAATAATACCTGTAAAATCTAGAATACCACACACAATTACTATCTACATCATATTCAATAGCTGACTCAACAGCAAGAGGGTAAATTAGAATTATTTTGCAGGCTATAAAACCACAGTATGACTTGGGATATTTTTATGGCTCTAAATAAAACTCTGATTTGTTTTGAAGGAATGGCAGTGATGCTCCCACAGGAAAAATGCATCTTGAGGGGTTTTTTTACAACATTCCATAACATACAATATGTACAGAGAGTTTATTTAGCTTCAGAGACATATTTTGACACCATAAAATTGCCTGTCTTTGGCAGTTCTGAGTGACTGGAATTAACTTATTTACTTGGAATTAACATAATAACTTAACCAGATGGTATGAGAATTACAGTTGATTAGATCAATGACAATAATGCCACCAAGTCTGAGCATCTGACCTTGGCAAAACAAATATTGCAATATTTACAGTAAGAGAGGCAGACAAATCTGTAAAGAATGGCTGTTAGGAAATTGTATCAACACAGAGCTCATTAAAAACTAAGTTACTAGAGAAACTCAGTGGTTTCTTGTCACCTCTTCTATAAAGATGCCTCCATTCTGAAAAATATCTTTAATATGCATTCCAGCCAGCATTAATTTACATATATGCACTGATTTTTCTCTTTTATTGGTTCACTTCTAGCTTTAATAGTCACTGAGATAATGGAGATTTTCTATAGTAGGTCACACACTGATTTTAACACTTTTATCAACCAAAATTCCAACCAGGTATTCCACCAGCATCTTTTTATTTATTGCAGAATAAATAAAAATAATAAATAATAATTTATTAAGTATAATAATAATTATTTATTATACTTCAAAACCAGACTTCATTAATGTATTTTTACCCTAAAGCTTTTTGGTTTTTTTTCTTCCAACATCCAAATAATTTCCCAATTGCATCTCAAAATTAAACTCTCTGGTTTTCATCTCTGCTCCCCGGGGCTTGGTTGCACAATATACCATATTTTAATATGGTTAAATGCTACTGATGTTGCAGAACATTATTCCTTATTGAAAATGGTCATTAATATTGCTTCAGCCCTCAGAGAGGGTGCTAGTAATTTGGTAATAAAACACACTACTATCATCATCCTCTAATAACCTGCAAGTGTTGTAATCCTAAGGCCCTAAATGTGTTAGGGAATATTATTAGAACGAGCACATTCTGGTCATTATTTAGATGGGAACATTTCCCATGTCTCTCATACCTCATTCAGTAATTGCACACTCCTGCTCTAATTAAATTTGCCCATTTTAAATTGTCCATAATATTGTAAGGTTCATTTTCTGCTCCCGTGGGACACATCAGTGACTCCATTTTGGGCACAATCTACCTCTTCCTGATGGATTTTCAATTGTTTATTTTTATTTAAATGACTGTCCAGAATAACAACTGGAAACACCCTGAGCTACATCAACCACTTTAAAGCAGAGAAGGTGAAAACAAGCAACAGTAGCTTCCTAAATATATAAAATATATAACCCAAGAGTTAATTTGTTGGGTTTTTCCCCCCTTGAAGTAGCTTCATGTATTTATTCATTATTTATTATTAATAAATACTGTCCCCAAGGCTTGGTCAGAAGTGTCCCAACCCACTGCACTCCTTTACACTCAGCCCAAGGGACTGAAAATTACACCCGAGTGGATTTCTTACATGCAAAAAAAACACTGAGAGTAGAGCAGAGTGTATTTAAACAAACACCTACCCACCTTCAAGTGGAATGGTCACTGTGTCTGCTGCAAATAAACACTGGGGAATGGACACACTGGAAAGTGAGTATTGTGCCAAACTGGGGTCATTGAATGGTGTTAATATCACAAGTTGCACGATCTGATCAGTCTAAAGGCATCTCTGCCCTGCTAAAGCTCAGAAGAGCATCAGAGGGAAGCTCAGTGCTCCCACATCCCAGCTGAAAAGAAGGGTTAAGCCATTTTCCTCTCATCTAATTAAATGTTCACAGAGGATCTGCACTGGATTTTGTGCACAAATAAACTGCAAAGCTCAGACACATCAGACAAATTGCAGGAGCCCCACAAGCAAACTGTATCCACACAAAAACAACAAGAGCAGCTCGACTGCTCAGCACCCTCTGCTCAACTGTGTGTCAGGAGCCAAGGATGCAAACCACTGGAAAAATCCCAGCTCCCAGAGAACAGCAACTGGGTTCACTACCTGCTGAGACAAGGAAGCCAAGTGTTTGTAGTTGGAAAAATAAGAATGCTTAAAGCATATGCCATGTAAAATCTAGACAAGTCTGTATGATTGTGTAAATCCATGAGGGAAAAGAAAGCTTGAGAAGGGAGGTCACTTAAAATACTGTGTTTAATGGAACACAGTTTATTGAAGTGGAAATAAACTACTTCCAGAAGTGTCTCTGTAAGCATCTCTGGTGCTTAAAAATGCCCAGAAAAAGATGCAGCAGAAATATTCTGCTCTACAGTTGTTCAACATCATAGATCAACACGTTTCAGGGCTGAACTCAACTACTAAGAGGAAAATCTTCAGCTTCCCATCAGTAACAAGAAAGCAAAATCATCCAAGAGCAAAGAGAAATTCAAGGATGAAGGAGAAATCAAACGATAGATAAGGACAGCTTTTTATCAGCTGAGAAATTCACTCATGTCCAAACAAGAACCATGGTGTCCAACCACAAACAACCAGAGGAGACTGCAGTCAAGCACTTGATGGCAGTCATGCTCCTGTACCTCTTATTCTGCAGACAACTAATTGAGGAATAGTGTTTTTTTCTTTTTAAACTGCCTGATTAACAAGATAAACGTGCTACAGAATTACCTCTGCAATTATACTGTTATCACCCCAAATTATTCAGAGGTAATAATCTTTGCCCTCCAAAAATGATAAAAATTCTAATTGTTTGGCGGTTGGTTGGTTGAGTTTGGTTTGTTGTTGTTGTCTTTTTCTTAATTTCAGATTCAAAACAGACCCACAGATCTGATGTCTCCAGTGGTTGCAATAAGTGGAGAAAGAAGAAATTCAGAAGTTAAGAAAGGGGTATTGAAGCTTGACTGGAAAATGTCTAGGAGTCCACAAATCAAGGTTGAAGAGCTTCACCCTTTAAAAGCATCTAAAGAGCAAATAAAACTCGGAATTTTTGAGTAAAGACCTGATTTCCATATCTTAGATCATACCAGAATGTTGTAAAAGCTTGTAGCATTATGTGTTCCTTCTAAGAAGTTAATCATATTTGAATCCTTTAAGACAAAACTGATTCACTAATATTATAAATTAGCAGGCCAGATTCTCCCTTAAAAGTTAAATATAACAGAGTTCCCAAATGCCTGGAAAAAGAAAAAAATAATAATATAAAAAGATCCAAGAGTGACAGCCATTTATTTGCACTTGCAATTCATTTCTTCTTATCTATTGAATGCTAAGAAAAAAATGCATGTTGTAAAACTGCTCCTGTGGCTATTTTATCCTTCCTTGTTTTAGTGACCTAAATATCTCTAAATAAGGTACAGATACTGCAGTGACCAGTTCCAATCTTCAAGAAAATTATTTTAAATTGAACAATAAAAACAAGTGGTTTATCAGCATTTTTTGTTGTTGGGGAGAAGCTCACGAGTGTAATTAAAGATTTTGAACACAAGAGGTAGCTCGTGTCTCCATGTTCTTACCCTGAAACGAGGAGAAAGAACAAATAAAGCTGCTGCAATTAAAACACGGGGAAAAAATGAAAGTTTTCCTGGCTCCAAGTACTCAGAGGGTTATTCTGGTTGTACCTCTGTGGAAAGCACCTTGTTCACTGAGTCATTTCATAACAAAGTCCTGAGTCTCCAGAGCAAAGTTCATTTGGATCCAGCCTTGCTTCTCCCCCCCAGCCCTGACTCTTTTTTAATGATAAACACAGCATTCTGAAAGCACAGTAACACTGCTACTGAAAATATTCATTATAAATGCACGAGTTTTCATACTTGTTTTCAAGGATGTTAATTAAAACCTGGCACAGCTGCAGAAAAAAAAAAACAGCTAAAAGGAGTATGATGTAACACATCCAGTAGACTGTAATTATTACCTCTTCTTGATAAAGATATTCAGAAAATTAATGCTTCAACACTCATTTTCATCATCCTTTAATACAACCGACAAATCCATCAAAATCCCGAGGGATCACTGAGCTACTGTTGTGTTCCTCTAAGCTCTCACCAGGAACCTCCAAATGCTTCCTAATGACAATCATTAAACTCCACAATGACCTGTACCTGGCTGCAGTTCTCTCCCCAATAGTTTATCCCATTAATTCCACATATGCTGAGAACACAAAGAGAATATTGATTATGAACAACAAGTGGGAGGGCTGTGCCGAGAGGAGCAGGCCCATGTGGAGCGGGCCCAACTGGAGTAGGCCTGAGCAGAGCAGGCCTGACTGGAGCAGGCCCAACTGGAGCGGGCCCAACTGGAGCAAGCCCGAGCGGAGCAGGGCCTAACCAGAGTAGGCCTGAGCAGAGTAGGCCCGAGCAGAGCAGGGCCCCACTGGAGTAGGTCCCAACCGGAGTGGGCCCCAACCAGAGTAGGCCCCACTGGAGTAGGCCTGAGCAGAGCAGGCCTGACTGGAGTGGGCCCAACCGGAGCAAGCACGAGCGGAGCAGGGCCCAACCAGAGTAGGCCTGAGTGGAGCAGGGCCCAACTGGAGTAGGCCTGAGCAGAGCAGGGCCTAACTGGAGTAGGCCTGAGCAGAGCAGGGCCCAACTGGAGTAGGCCTGAGCAGAGCAGGGCCCAACTGGAGTAGGCCCGACTGGAGCAGGCCCAAGCAGAGCAGGCCCCGCCGCAACGATGCCAGCTCCCTGCCAGCCTCCACATGCTCAGCTTTCAAAACAGATGCTCTGGAACAGTTGTGAGAGCTGAGCTTATGTTCACTTGCCTGAAGTAAATATGCTGTGGAAAAAAAAGCGCTTTTTGAAATTATTTTTAAGCTTGTCTAAGAATACAAACCACTCCAATTTTCATATAATTGGTGTTGTGTGTTGTTTAAACGCCAAAGAGTCAGAAAACAGTGCTCAAGATCTTGCAAAAATGGTATTTTTCCTTTTGAAATGCTAAAAAAAACCACCCCAAGTTGATACATTCATGTCACAGCTACAGTTCCTAACTCAATCAACGTAGAGCTGAAGGTGGATTTTGGACAAGGAACGTCTCACAAACACTGACAGAACCGAGACATCCTCAACTGGAATAAGATGCATCGCTCTCCTGTGTGTGTACAGACAGACAAGAGCATTCCTACTTCAATCTCAGATTAGATCTGCTCTTTAGGGTTGCATGATTACAGTTGGCATTCCCCTGCAACTGCAGGATCCCAGTCTTGGCTAACATCCCTCAAATGAATGAATGCACTACACATAAAAGAGGAAATTATGACTTATCAGTTAATATGTACCACAAAACCAGTGCTAAGGACTGTGTAAAAACCCTGCACTTGGAATAAAAGCTGTTTTTATCAGCAAGAGATTTCCTTTACAACAAATGGGAATAAGAGAGATTTCTCTAAGTGCTGCTCTAGATGCAATATTCAGTACCACAACAAATCAAATCTTACTGTCATATCAGTACCTAGCTCCCACCAGAATCTTTCAGTAATAGATCTTAAAGTACTTAATGTTTTATGCTGGAAAGCAATCTACACAAAAGCATTTAATGCATGATATGAAGTGAACTCCACATCAGATTTCTGCAGCATAACATTCACCACAAAGCATAAGATACCACAGGTATGTATATTTCCTTAAAAGGGCAAGTATCTAACCATAAAAGTGGAAAAACCCCACAGATTATAAGTGCATATTTAGAGATAAAAACCCCACTGCCATTTCACTTTGCACCACGTTCTTGAGAGACATGTAACTAAAAACTAAACTAATTCCCAGTGTTTATTGAAAACAAAACTAAAGTTCAGTTGGATCTTAAGTGTCAACTCTGTTTTCACAGGATCACAGGATGTCAGGGGTTGGAAGGGACCCTGGAGATCTTTGAGCCCAACCCCCCCTGCCAGAGCAGGACATTTTCCTTGCAGGATGAACTCCACATAAAAATACACCATTATTAAAATTGTAAAGGGTAACTATTAAGATAAAGTGGCATCCCTTTCAGAATTGTAAATTTGGTGTATTCTGCATTTTACTTCTCTCACGCATTTGAGTTGCTGTGAAAAACATCTGAAGCAATGAGCCATTCCAACGATCATTTATTTCAAGAACTTCAGTCGATTCAGTGAAATATTTAACCTCAAACTGCTCAGCACACTCGAGTTTCAACAGAGCTGTACCCACTCGGTGGGAAAAATCCTTTTCCCAGTTGAACTGAGTGGTACCTGCAGCAGCTCACTGGTTCCAGGGAGAAGCAGGTAATTCAGCTGATGCTCTTTTCCAGCTAACCTCGTTAAATGCTGATGTTTATTTGACAAGACAAACCAGGGGAATCTGATCCCTGAACACGTACACGTTGAAGCACCAAAGGAGATTAAATATCAGCTAGGGCAGCTGGATACCATTTTCTTTTGGCCTGAACTCAAGCAAAACAAAACACAGGCAACCTGACTGGAGAGCCAAGAGAAAAGGCCCAGAGCGACAAGAGCTCTAATCCAGGACCTGCATCATCCCCCACTTAATTGCACACTGTTAATGAGAACTGTTTTATTCCAGCCCCTGGCTTTGCTTGGGCTCCTTTGCCAAAGGGGCTGAGCTCCCTCCCAGGAAGGGGGATGAGGGAGGATCAGCCAAGATCCTGCAGCTGAACCTGGGAAACAGGATTGCAGCTCTGGTGAGATGTCTGGACTCTGCAAGTCAGGGGATTTCAGCACCCAAGACACTTCTTGAAAGGGGACCTTGACCAGCAGCTGGAAAGCAGGCTGCAGAGGTTCTGCAGAGCTACCTGTGGCTCCACTCATCATCCCTGGAACCAGAGAGTGGTGCCACCAAAGCACAGCTCAGGGAGGCCAAATTACAGCTGCTGCTCCGAGGGGATTCCCAGCCAAAAGCTGTCACCTGAGAGCAGGGAGAGGAGCCTCACAGTAGCCACAGCAGCCTCCAGGGATGGACATCTTGGACTGACATGTTACCATCCCATTTAAGAGCATGAAGAAGGCAAATACACCATTTTAACAGGTCTTTTTAAATTATTAATATTTGTTTTCATTCCTCCAGACAAGGCATATTACAAATGCTGAGTTTGAAACGGAGACCAAGAACAGAGAGGAACTTCTCACTGGGTCACCAATGCACTTATTCCAGTCTCATTCCCTAGCCAGTTTCAGATCTAAGTTTTAAGAAAACAAAGCAAGCAAAAAAACCACTAAGAAAAACATAAAAATCAAACAACAAAAACCCCACACAAACAAACACTAACAACAAAACACCCACCACTGAACTACTGTAGTAATGTTTTATGATTCATTTAGTTCTCACCATAAATCTCCTAGATAAAAATGTACTCCACTTATCAGGTTATAGACAGAACACGAGCAAGTGCTCATATTTACAGCCAGTGAATACATTCCCATGCTGCTGCATCACTGAACAGTAGGAATCTCTCTCCATCTTATAAACAAGAATTATGATTGCAATACAATTAGGAAAAATCATTTCAAGCTGCTATGAAATATTCATACCACTGTAATTATGGATATGAATTAAGAAATGCTATTTAAATTAGGCAATTAATAAAAGTACGATGAGTATTGTCCTGTAGTGTAAATCCACAAACAAGCAACATCTTTACACCAGCATTTGAAATCCTCAGCTCTAGCCAGTTCAGTACAACCTTAGAAAAGCATACATTTCCATTTTTAAAGCCAATTTGCATATTCATCTATTGATAATCACAGGAAGTTAAAGGTATCTGCTGTTCCATCAGCAAACAAAAGCTCTCAGCAGCCTGAGGTGGAGATGTCCCCAGTCTCCAGCAGTCACCTCTGCTGGTGACCTTCTACTGTTGACAATAAAACCTTGCTATTTACTTTTCTTTTTTTAACCTCCTTATCCACAAACTTTCCCTCCTGTGCCATGGCTGTTAAGTCTTCTTTAGAGCTTTTGTCAAACACCTTCCAGAAATCCAAGTGAGAAATAGCAAAGGGATCCCCCCAGAGGAGCCCCAGCTGATTCCTGCAGTTTGCCTTTTATTACCAAACATCTCGTGGAACAGAAACCACCTCAACCCCTCCCCACACCACTGGACCCATAAAAACATCAGCACCTAAGAAGGGCCATCAACTGCAAAGTCTTCCTTCCAGTTTGCCCCTCCCTGGGATGCTGTGACAGAGCCCAAACCCAGCCAGGCAGAGAGGCATCACTGGAGGTCCTCTGCTTGTTCCAGGAGAGAAATCTGTCTGTCCTCTCTCCTTCAAGAGCTCCTGACTCACACTTCACTCTGCAAACTGCTCTGCTCTCTTTTCCAGACTGGATGTTGAACAGATCAGGACACACTCTCCTGCTGAACCCTGGCTTGCTGCTCTTTGGAAGGACAATCCCATTTGCAACTTCACATACCTAGAGATTGATTCACTTTTCTTCCACTGTTAGCCAGGAGATCATCATTAAATGGAAATGCTTCTATAGAAAAGAGATTTACCTTCCAAAAATGGTCTGGATTTGTGATGTATCTACATCTTACCACAGCTCAATCACTGAGATTGCTGTTAATTATGTTTGCATCCTGTGGTGGAATTATCTTTTGTATAAATCTGGAATGTCTTAATTTCTTTAAGGTTTTATTAAAAAAAAAATAATGGTAATTTTTAAAGGTACTGCCTTAATTCTGTCTACACTGAAGCTTGTTACTGCATCACCAATTTACTGCTCTCCAACTTCTTCCACTAAATTAATTCCTTGTGTTACAGATGTTGCCATTGATTTATCTACTGAACTAAACACATAATGAAGTAGAAGGCAGGACCAAGCAAAAAAAAAAACCAAACAAAACATATTGCTGCTTTTTTTTTTCCCCCTTACTAATTTTGTCATGGCTCCAAGAATAATTCCCACACCAGCAATAAAAAGCCATATGCCTTTTCAATTGAGTCTCTCTGTAAAACCAGCTTTTCTAGCAGGAGAATTAGGAAAATAAATAATGACAGAAAGATCAACTTGAAAACAAATTGGAAAAAAAATGACTTTAAAGTTCAGGCTCCATTTGCGAAATTAATCCAACTATTTATTTTTTTTTTAAGGGACATTTTTTCCCTTCAGATTATGATTGCTCTGCTACAATTTTAGGATTATAACAGAGAAGCATGAAACAAAATCCATAAATCTGAAGCCTGGTTCTTTGGGTTGATCAAAGCAGGAGATCCAGCTGCTGCATTTTACGAGCCCAACCCCAAGCACTGATTTAAACAGCATGAGAGCTCAGACAACCCAGGTCCAACTCTGCAGCAGGTTTGCCATTATTCTGAGAATAATGAAGTGTTTAGGAAAATGAAGCAAAAGATGAACGTGTCAATCCCAGCACAGTTCCCAACACAGAAATTCAGGGGGTGCATCATCACATCCCCAGCATCCCCAGCAGTGATTTCAAAGCAGCATGCTCAGGCTCCATCTTGCCAGGCCACTCCATCTGACAGTGATTAAGAAGAGGGAAGAGCAGTTCCAAATACTTGCTTCACCTGGATTCAATATCCATATGTTCTTTTCAGCAGTCCTAAGGATATCTGAAGGAAACACTGACCTTTCCAGAAGATAAAACACCTACAGAGGGGCTAGCCAAGCACTTGAGAAATAAATCCAGTGGACACAAAACAGTCAGTAGAGTTGGGTTTTGGCAGTCTGGCAAGGAAAGGGGTGAGCATGGAGATGTTCATCCTGATCTTTGCACCCCTAAGCATCACACAGCAGCTCTGCAACATCTTCACAGAGTAATCCTTTCAATTATTAGCAAAAACCCCCCACTCTTGGGCATTTGATGGCCTCTGAGTATCTGAATGGAGAGCAGAGGGCTAGACAGAAATGCCCTCAAGGGCAACCCAGCTCTGCCTGGATCCTGCTGCCTACAGCCACAAACCTTAAATAACAGAAACACCAAGGATGGCTACACAGCCAAAGAATTAAATAGTTTACTGTAGAGTTTATTTGCTTACTAAACCATCACTTTATCCTCTGGAAAGACTGAAGTCTTGGATGTTTCCTAATTAGTAGATGTTAGCTGTTATTCTTTAAGATGAAAAAAGTTTAATTCCCTGTTCTGTAATCCAAACAGAGCTGTTCAGGTATCTAAACACTACACAGTCATCTGACTCCAAGACATCCAGCCAAAGGCAATGCTCAAGCTTTCATTCATCTGCATCTCAAGTTATTTAATTCATCTGCATCAGACTGCCTACATTCAGCAGGAGGAATCCAATTCCGGAAGGAGGAATCAGAAGGAATTCATTACAGTGAATACAGTTTTACAGTTTTCTATCAGCACCCCTCACCATTTCCACTGATTCAGGACATCATTGTCACTCTAAGAAGACAAGGAACTCCTGCAGCACTCTGCAGCTGTCTGTCCATGCCAGTCTATCCAGGAGAAGAGCTGGAGATCTCAGCCTGGCATCTGCACCCCTGCTGCTGGACTTGGCCAGTGTCAGACAGCCTGACACCTCTGCCCTGCATGGCTCACCCCTGCAGGGTGACAGTGACAAGAAGAGGAGCCTCTTCTCTGCTGACAGCTTCTTTGCCTGAAAATGCATACTAATGCTTAGAGTTTTCAAAGCTGGCTTCTTGTTCTGACAGCTGACACTTTTATGACAGCTCTTTGGGATGAAAAAGTGTACAAGGAGGAGTTCCTACTCAAAACAAATGGATTCAGCCTGCCTTGCATGCACAAGTGGGATCCAGAGTCAGAGAAGGTGGAAGGGAGCTCTGGAGCTCAGAGTGCAACCCCCTGGCAGAGCAGGGGCACCCAGGGCAACCCCCACAGGAACAGATCCAGGGGGGGCTGGAAAGTCTCCAGAGCAGGAGACTCCACAGCCTCTCTGGGCAGCCTGGGCCAGGCTCTGCCACCCTCACAGGGGAACAAGTTGCTCCTGAGCTGGAGCTGGAACTTCCCATGTTTCACCCTGTGACCATCACCTCTTGTCCTATCCCAGGGCACCACTTCCCTTCTACTTGACCCCCACTCTTCATCAGCTCCCCTCTCAGGCTGCTCTTCTCCAGGCTGAACAGCCCCAGGGCTCTCAGCCTTTCCTCACCAGAGATGTTCCAGCCCCTGCAGCATCCTCACAGCCTCCCTTGGACTCTCTCCAGTATTTCCCTGTCCCTCTGGAACTGGGGAGCCCAGCACTGGACACAACACTCAGCTGTGGCCTCAGCAGTGCAGAGCAGAGGGGCAGGAGAAGCTCCCTGGACCTGCTGCCCAAAAGCACTAACAGAGAAAGAGCAGGTAACTCAGCAAAGCCAGGACTGGAGAAGACAATCTAAGGAAGCTTAAATAGGAATGATCAAAGTTTACAATAATTGTAATAACAAAACCAGAAACAAAAAGAAATAAATGGCAGAGCCATTGGTACCTTGTTTTTCTGGGTTTTTCAGGAAGGAGGAAATAATTGTGTGGGGTTTCTCTGGGCTTCTGGGGTTTTTAAATAATTAACAGATGAAGTTGAAAACTGTTATTATGAAAATTCTCTCATCTTAAAGATGATCAGCATAAGTAAAATGGGTTGAAGTTGCTTTCTAACCACCTATTTTAATACCTGTGGCACATGGAAGATATAAACCCCTGTGCATTTTTTTTCCTGATCATCAGGAAAGCCACCATCATGTTCTGCACTTGAACTTTGGTTCCAACTTTTGGTCATAAATTCTACCCCGTGCTTCAGAAACCACTTGCAGAAAGATTTTGGAAGCCATCATATTCCTACATGAACTTCTGGCTCTGCTTGAATAGCAATGAGTAATATACTAGTTCTGCTATTAGCTTAACTTTATTCATCATTTCTGGACCACACTTTGTTCACTTGAAAGGTGATTTTCATGAGACTGGCAATGAAACTAAGATCTTGATTTTGTTTTTTAAACTTCTACCATCAGATATCTATTTCTGGCCAAACAAAACTTGAGAAAGGCTGCAAGAGGGAAAATAAAATTAAATTCAAACAACAGTGAGTTTTCCCATGAAATTGCAAGAGAAGGAAAGCTGTCAGTCCCAAAAGCTGATAGTATCACAGCAGATGACAAGCAGCTAGTTGCAGAGGAACTGTGAAATGTGACCATCACTCTGTCCCCACTTTCCATTCATGTGAAACAGCAGCTGAGCAGTCATTAATATTTACTGTATTTCCAATCAGTCAGATCATGCAATCAGCAGCCTGAAGTCAGATTAGATTAGATGGATGTCATCTGTCAGGGGCTGCTCTTCTGAAAGCCTCAAACAGTGTCAGGAAAAATTACAGCCCACAAATCAAAAGAAGCTGAAGTGCCTGAGCTGAAACAGGTCTGGAAGCAGCCAGCTCCCACTGGATTTTCCCCATGTGCCATCACCTCCAGCAGCAAGTCACGCTTCAAGTGACTGAAACTGCTGAGCAAGCAAAAACCACAGCTTGCTTTCTCTCAGAAAACTAAACTCAGAGCCAGGGGACAGATTTGGGGATAATTAAAATTAATTTCCCTTTTTTTTTGTCAGGAAAGGTTCCAATCAACCTGCTGTAAAGCAAAACGCTCGCACTGAACAGCAAAGGGCAAAACTCTGCTGCTGGTACAGAAGTGACCAAGCTGGTCGTTGGCAAGGAGATGGAAATCATTTTCAATCAGCAAATTTCACCATCTTAAACCCTGAGTTTTCTCAGAGTATTTTCATTTTGAGGGCAGCAAACAGAAAATAAATGTAGAGATTAGAAGTCAGGCGAGGATTTTAATATTAAAAATATATATATTATATAGCTAAGAAAAGCTGTTTCTTTGCTAATCATAGAATGCCACCAAGAATTTTAATTACCACTGAGAGTGTAACAGCACTGGCTGGGTGCCATCTGGGTTTGCAGAGAAAGGATGGGCAGATCCCTCCTGGACAGCACTTGGAAGGCAGGTCACGAGCGTGGGCTGGGGCACTCAGAGTCCAGCTGGCACCTCCAGAGACCCCCACAGCCAAGCCTGCAGCCCAGGGTATGGAAGGAGGAGATGCCAAGAGAGCTGGGCTGGGGTTTGAGAGGCTGCTGGAATAGAAGTTGGTTGGTGTAATGGAAGGGCAGAGGGAAAACAGAGCTGGGAGGTGACTGGTAGTGGGAGGAGAAGCAAAACTGAGACTGGTTGCAACAGCAGATGAGGCTCTGGAAACTCTTCCCCCTGGTAGCAAACACTGAGCCCAGTGCCCAGAGAGGCTGTGCCACCTGCAGCCCTGGTGATGCTCACACACTGCTCGGGCTGTGGGGAGCAGGGGGCTGGACTAGGGGAGTCCAGAGGTCCCCAGGCTTGGACCCCTGAGGGCCCTGCCCACCCAGCTTCATGGAGGGAGAGCTCATGCTCTGCTGGGACATCCATAGCTGTGGTGCCAGCAAAGCTGCTCCCAGCCTCCAGACCTCCTCACAGCACAGACCTTTGTCTCTGCCCCTTCTTCCATGACCACTGGCCTTTTTTCCTCTCAGGGTTAGTTTCCAGGCCAACCAGCACAGTGACCTCACTCAGCATCAACAGCTCCTGGTGTGGGCAGAAGAGAGGTGGGAAGCACAGCCATGGCTGGGGGGGGAGAAAACACAAATCCACCCTCCCTTGGATCAGCTAAATCCATCTCCCAGCCACACCTTTAGGAATCCAACAGTGTGGGTAATCGTGTTAACAATTAGCTGGGCTAGAACAACATCACTGAGGCAGAATTCAATAGAATGGCCCAATTTAGATCAACATGTACAACTGTCAAAATAAAGCCCAGCTTGCACTGAAGGAAACTCCAATTACACTTGGAAAGCTCCTGGCAACGGGCTGTTGTTTTTCCCACCACAAGTAAACACTTCCCACCATGGCATTCCACTGGACATGGTGCCAGGAGAAGGTGCCAAGGGAAGGACCCTGCAGCCAGTGCCACCAAGGCAGGATGGTTTCTGTGGCTGGAGGAAGCACTGGAATGCTCCTTATCTACCACAATCTCCACAGACCAGCCTCAGGGAGAAACTCCAGGCTGATGATGGCCAAGCCTCTCACTGCCACGCTGCTCTAACTGTAGCTAAGTATTAACTGGAAGAAAACTAATCACAGATCAAGGTTTTCAGAAATAATGCCTGAAAATTAATTATTTGAGATTCCTCTCACCCCTCTGGATCTTCAGATTATGAGTAACTTGGTGTTACTGGTTTGCTCAGCAGACCTCATGCCACTAGCACCTGACACATACAGGGTTTAAAAGAAAACAGAAGAAAAAAGAACAAAAATATGAGAGAAGAAAGAAAGTAGAGGGAGAGAAGAAAGAAAGGAAAAAAGAAGAAATAGAGGGAGAAAAATAGAATTAAAAAAGGAAAAAAGAAAAAACTAAAAAACCCAAAAGAAAGATGAAAAAGGGAGGGAAAAAAAAAAAATATATATATATATATATTCCTCCAAACTCTCTAGTACTCCAAGAAAAACAAACAAACAAAGAAGAATCCAGAGGACCAAAGCACAACCGTGCAGCCTCTGCAAGCTCCTGATGCTCTTGCCTAAGCCTGGAACCCTGCCAGGCTCCAAAAGTTTGTGTCCAAAACATCAGCAGTTCCCAGGAAACCAGATTGGGATCCTCATGACCCCAGGGAGGCCCCAGCACATCAGTGATCAGCCAGCTGGTGGGGACTCCAGAGAGCACTGCAGATCCTTTATCTTCTTTACATCTCACTTCAACAGCAGGATATCACATCAATAATGAAATAAAATAATAATATAATAAATAAATAAAAAATGAAATAATAAAATTAAAATAAATCAAAATTAAAAAAAATAAATAATAAAATTAGCCTGCATTACCCTGTCCTGAGCAGTTAGGTCTGGCTGGTTGGAAACTCCCATTTTTTTCACTCCCAACCTGACATTTCCTTCTGCATTTCCAAGGTTCCAAGAGGACCAAGAGCAGCATCTCCAGGGCAAGCAGTAGCAGCTGATGGGGGACAGGGAGAATGGGTTTGTCTCACTCAAGGGCTGAAACAAAACCAAGCTCATAGGAAAAAATAATATTTTTTTACAACTAACTGGAGCATTTCAGAGGGAGGAAAAAAAAACAGAGGTGGAAAAGTCCTTCAGATCTGCCCAATAAAAATGGATCAACACGGGGTTGGATTTTTTCAATCAAAATAGAATTAAGTAATGGAACCAGTCAAAAATACACATTATTCAGGACTTGTTGAAGCATCAGTCTGTTAATTGAGTGTATTTTTCATTAACCACTAGAGGTCACACAGGAACCATGGCAGCCATCCAAAAATTGAGAGGCCACAAGAACCTTAAAATCTGGGGAAAAAACTGAAATCCAAGGGAATTCACAGATTGCACTTAGCAATTCAATTATTACATTAATTTGAGCAGCTTTCCCCCTCCCCCAAACACTTTTAGATTTGTAAAAATCTAGATTATTTTTTTGCCTCTCAAATTCTATCTGATAATGGAAGAAGCAGGGCTTGGTGTCCTTTTGAAGGCATTTCTGATTCCTTCAAATATTTCCTCATTTCATCTGGAATTGGGATTCAAACTCAGTTATGACTTTAATTAACACTCAACAAACACACTAAAGCTGGAATATCCTGCTATACAGTCAATATTTTCCTATTTAAATAGACTTCTGAAGCTTTCAAGAACACCAGAAATAGCAATAAAGAGAAATATGAACCCCTACACATCAAATTAATTGTGTCTTTAAGCTAATTCCAAAGTTTTTCCTGGATATAACAACTTAAATTCTCTTTTATCTGAGTTGATATATTGCCCTCAACATTTAGGAGCAGATGTGGTTGGTGGTGATGGCCTGAAAACTACGTGATGATGAGGAAATCACCTGACTGCTACTGAAAATCTCAGCTATTATGAAGAATTTGTGGCAACACTATTTGCAAATTATGAAAATACTCCGTTTTCCACACAGCTAATTATAAAATTCCCTGGCAAGTTCCTTTCCACCCTTCCAAAGGGCAGCCTGAAGCAGAGCAGGAGGTGGCTGGTGGTGGGTGAAGCTGGAGACCAGTGTCCAAAGACACCCCGTGAACTGACTCACTTGTTTTTATTCCATTCACCACAGCACATACTCCATCTTCTCCTTGGAGAAGCTTCATGAGATGCCAACTCCCCGAGATAAAGTCTTGCTTGTGGAAGTCTTTTGCTGTGGCAGTGCAGCAGTGCCAAGGCTTGAAGTTGCCCTCTAACCCTAAGAACTGGTCCCACTAGAACAGGTGCTGCTGCTGACTGGTGTTACCTGTTCTGGAATAAGTCAAATATTTGACTCCCTGAAGCTTTCAGTCTGGTGTATTTCAACATGAAATCAACCCATCCTCATGAAGAGCAGGTTAACAGCTGTAATCTGAATAATCACTTCCAAAGCTCCAACCCCATCATGGTTTTTAGCACGACAGACAACACAGAACCAAAGCTCCCAGGTCACGTATTCCACCCCGGGAGCCAAAAACCATAAAGCACTTCTTCAAAGCAGAAAACACACAGGCTTTTCGTGCCATAAAATTCACATAAGTTCAGCTAGGTCTTGAGAAAATATATAGAAAAAGAAATTAATCCAGCTTTACCTGCCCACAGCTTGTATGTACACACACACATCTACTCACGGATCAGCGGAGACTCTTTTCCACTTCACAGGAACACAGCAAGTTTTACAATCTCCTGAAGAATTTAGGAAGTAAGGATGGGTTGGTTTGTTTTTGAGGAAGAGCCAAATACCAACCTGCTTTTTCTGTGCCTGCCTTTTCTGAGCACCCAGTGTGGCTGACTTGAAGCTGAGAGACTTGGACTGTCTCCTGACTTTCACCGAGTCTCTGCGGCGATCGTATGAAAAAGAGGATGATTTCTTGGTGATTTTCCTCTTGGGTGTGTCTGCCATTTCATCCACCAAGGAAGGGTTACCTTCAGAGAAACAGTGTCCCAAGAAAAGGAAAACTCTGCACCATCAAGCTCCCACCAAGCTTCCAGGGAACAGCCTTCAATCTTTGGGGAAGCGGAGCGACCTGCAGGGAACGGTGCCCACCGAAGATGACGTGGGTTCCTCCAGCAGGTCACACAGAGGTTCCTCCAGCAGGTTGCTGATGGTCCTGCCAACGCTGCCTGGCACTGGAGAGGAGCAGGCAGAGCTCCTTCTTGCTGTGTGAACTCCAGCAGGCTGCAGCAGTGATGCTAATCTGGCCAAGGCAGTGACTATCCTGCTGAGCACGCTGGAGGTAAACAGAAGGTAGTTCCCTGCGCACCAACAGGGTGTGGAAATACACCAACTGGGTGTGGGGATGAAGCAGAAGACTTGGGGTTCAAAGCATCTTCTTAACTCCTTCCTTTCTGGGCTACTGCTAGGAAGGGATTGCAAAAAAAAGTCAAGACTGGTGAAAGCTCCCCAAAAAAAGAGCACTGTTTTCTTCTCTGGATCCAAGGCACTGAAGGGACGTTGAGCAGGCAGGAGGCAGCTGCTCCATTCATTCAGCAGGGGCCCTGTTTTCACCTCATTCAAACATTCCCTTTTCTCTCTGACAGGAAAACATTTCATGCTACAAACTTAGGAGGGACTTTACTTCCTAAGCCACCTGGAAAATAAAGCCCAAGCCTGTGTATGGATCTTACTTTCCTTCCTGGGAAAGAACTCGGAAGCTACAGCCCTCCCTTAAGAGCTGTGGGTATCAGCAGATAAAGAGGGTAACACTGAATTCTCATCCCAGCAGTGTGGGAATCTTATCAGACAGCTGAGATTGCACCTTCTGCACCAGGACTGTGTTTAGGTAGGAATGCTTCCCTTGCATAACCTATTAGCCAAGGAACACTACAAGGGTGCAGAGCCCCAAGACTTGCTGCTGTAGATTCCCATGAAGCAAAAGACACCCCAAGCACAGAGCTGTGCCTGTGGGAATGCACCTGCAACCCTAGGTTTAAACCTCTGGTAAAAGACAAGGCAAGAAAACCCTCTTGGGACAAATTTCTATCAGTGGCCAGGGTCTTTTCCAGAAGCTTTTCCTTATTTGATGGCTGACGCTACGGGTACAAAACAACTGTGAATAATTTCTACTTACAGGATTATCCATTGCTATAATTAAGCTTTAATATGGGTCAGTCCTCCAGTGTATGAGTCTCCCCACCTCTGTTAGGAAAGATCTGTGAATTTGGAACAGCTCTGCTCTGAAGGCCTGATGGTATCAAGGAGTAAGAGGGTAGTGTTAATGAATTCCCACAACCAACCTTTGCTGCTGTCTCTTCCTTTGGTGCAGAGTGAATAAAATATCTCTAGGACAAAGTGCTATTGCTAAAATTAATGAAAAGTTATCAGAGTATCATGCATTTATTAGCCACAGTGGCCTAATTCTATTTTACTGTAGATTTCTGTGATGAATTAGAGCACTGCTTCACATGATCCACAACTACATCTCAGCATAATCTGTAATTATCACAGGGCAGAGAAAAGATCCATTATTAAATGTTTTAAGTACAAGGTATCTGTTAATTGTGATGGGTCTGTAATACTGTAGCAATCACAGCCACACAGTGACCAGCAGTGTAACCAACATTAGACACTGAGACCATCATCATTTCAACACTCCTAGTGGTTTTCTTCAAAGTTTAGAGAGATTCCTTCTCACAGATTGAGCCCCAGTCACCAGTTCTCACCACTGACAAGCATCACCTTTCTGAGGAGTGAAAATAAGCTGATAATTCAGCACTGAGTACCCAGTGTACCATGCTGGGATTCTATGACCCCTGGCAGAGAAGCCTTTGGTCTCTACCTGCAATCAGTGCTGACCCTTACTCTGTGCAGAGGGTTCACCACCAAGACCCCAGCATCTTCTTTTTTTTTACCTCATTATTCCATTTCCAGGAGTCAGATTTCCCTGCAGCTCTTCTGCTTCCCAGAGAAATGCACTGATGTCACTGCTCACCTCCGTGGGTGTTGAAGGAAAAGGGATATGACAGTTTATCCTCTAAATAAACAACAAATCCTCAACAGAAAAGCTGTCTTGACAGAGCTAGGAAAAGCAAATGATGAGGAGATTAAGAATTTGGAGAGGAGTGCTGACAGAAATGAAGAATTAAGAGCTACAGATGTGAGACAACATTCAGCTGCACCTAATACCTCTCAGTGATTGGAAAATGCAGTTTTCTGTTTTAATAGAACATGCCCAGTATTTCCTCACTTCTACTTTCATCTCATGTGAAGTTAAAATGCAATTTATTAGAAATACTACAAGGATTTTAATTCCATTACTGGACAGAAGATAATATTTATCTTTGGATCACGTTATTTCCAAATACATCTTCACTTAACATCAGCTGGGAATAAAGTTTGGTTTTTCTTGTTGAAACCCATCAGTAAAACCTAAAAATCAGGTGGCCATCCCAAACATAAGTCAGCAGTGTTAATGCAACAAAAGAAAAGGTTAAAACAGAGACATTCTGGTTTTACCAATTTATCAGAACTTTGGTTAGTATCAAATTGCCAATCACTAAAAATGAAATTAAAATGCAATTGAAATAAAAACCACTGCACAATACTCATGACATCAAGAGCTCATTGTTACACTGAGATTGCTGATTTTTTTTTGAAGCAGAAAATAATCTCAGAATTGTTTTATGAAGGTTTCTCTCCCAGTATCAGTACTTTCCCAAGCTCAGAGGCTCGGGCAGTTATTTTAGGCTGTTACAAGAAAAGAACGCCTTCTGCTCAAAATGTGGTTTGCCAAGTCACTTAGGGGTAACAACAAATTGTTTCAAGGTCACCCTGTTTTCCTGGAGACAGGGAGGGCAGAACAAGAGGAGAGAAAGAGGGAAATAGCTGAAATTAATTCTGATGGAAAAGCTTTGAGGAAAAAGGAAGGAGGGAAGAGCAATCGTGCTATTGGAAATACTAACAATCCTATTTCTGAGTCATTTTTTGGCCATTTTAGTATTGGCTGCACTGGATCCAGATGCTCTTTGACTCACTCCAGCATTTTCACCTCTTACCAGCAGGAACAAACTTTAGAAGACAACAGAAAGTTAAGAGATTTACATTAATTTACATGAGACACCCCCAAATCCAAACAAACAGCTGGCATTTGGAGAGCAGCCCAAGGGAAAGGGCCCTGGGGGTGCTGGTGGCAGCAGGGGACCATGAGCCAGGAGGGGCAGGGGCATCCTGGGGGGATCAGAAGGGGTCAGTAGGTCCAGGGAGGTTCTCCTGCCCCTCTGCTCTGCCCTGCTGAGGCCACAGCTGGAGTGTTGTGCCCAGTTCTGGGCTCCCCAGTTCCAGGACAGGGAACTGCTCTCAAGAGTCCAGCCCAGAGCCACAGAGATGCCAGAGTGGAACTTCTCCCTGCTGAGGGGAGCCTGAGGGAGCTGGGAACCTTTAGCTTGGAGGAGACTGAGGGATGACCTCATGAATGTTGATAAATATGGAAAGGGAGAGAGTCAGGAGATGGAGCCAGGCTCTGCTCAGTGGTGCCTGGCACAGGACAAGAGGTGATGGTCACAGGGTGAAACATGGGAAGTTCCAGCTGAAGATGAGGAGAAACTTGTTCATGGTGAGAGTGGCAGAGCCTGGCCCAGGCTGCCCAGAGAGGCTGTGGAGTCTCCTGCTCTGGAGACTTTCCAGCCCCCCCTGGATCTGTTCCTGTGGGGGCTGCCCTGGGTGCCCCTGCTCTGCCAGGGGGCTGCACTCTGAGCTCCAGACCTCCCTCCAAGCCCCAAACATTCAGTCATTCCCTACTCTGGTGAAAATCTGAAGATAAATCAAGTTTATCTGGGCAACTTCATCAAGATCAAAACGCCTTTTAAGTTTTGGAGAGGAGAAACAGACACAGGGCTACCAGAATCTCATTCTTTCCACCACCATCATCCTGTCAGTCACCTACCCACAATTTACTACTAATTTTTGCACAACCCCCCCTAAAAATCTAGTGACAAAACAAGAATGGACAGCAGTGAGAAACTGCTCCCCAGTCCTCAGCCAGCCTTTAACCTCAGCATCCCCATGCATTTGCTCAGAATAGCTGTATTTTTGTGTTGGTTTCAAGCTAACATTTGTTACAGTCACCCTTTCCAAAGGTTTATTTTGTGCATCACATGCCTCTCTAACTCAAGGGTGCTTTCCAAGAGGAAGCAAACAACACAACAGTTATTATTTAGACTTGACCATCTGTTTAACACCAAACCCAAGAGTTCATTTCCTTTCCACTGCATAGGGAAAAGCTCCTAAAATGCTGCTTTTTTTTCCTGTTGTGTGAAGAAGCTGCTCAAAGACTTTCTCCCATGATGCTAGAAGCAACTGGGCACTCCATTCTTAATCTTAATAGTCTCTAAAAGCAGATGCAAGTGAGGTACCATTGAGCTCATTGGATTTCAGCAGCAATCTGATTACTGAGGGTTGTTAACTCTAGACCATGGATAATAATATAATATTATATTATATTAATATTTTGCTACTATTTCAGCACAGATCTATAAAATCATCTCCAAAGCTTTTCCCTGAGCAACACAGAAAACTTAGAATTGTTTTGAAGCTTTGGTTTGGGTTTTTTTTGATGTCCAAAACACAAGTGAGAATTTGACTGGACACAATTCACACACACACACTTTTAATGGGGGATTAAATACCAATTTCCTCCATTTATTTTATTTTTTATGGGTATGCAAAGGCCTGCAATAGCCCTGAAAAAGCACTTTCATCTTACACCCAAGCCAAGAGGATCCCTGTGGCATGAGCTGGTGAGAAGAAACCATGGGTAAGGATGCTTGGGGTTGATTTTCTTCAGTTGCTTGGGGTTTTTTTGGCTGTGGAGAATATCTGCCTATGAAAGAACTGAAGTGAGGTCATCAACTATGTTATCATCGAGCTGGAAACGTGTCAAGCTGACATATGTTTTTTGGGAGCCTTCAAATGAAGGGCTACTTTTCCAAGTAACAGGAATCCAAACAAAACAGTGTGTTAATCTAACTTGAAAATACTGTTCTCAGCACTAAATGCACCAGGAAACTACTTTTTGAGCGAAGAAAATAGGTTTTGAAGGTGCCTAAAAGCAAGTTAAAGGGAGTTATTTCTCTTTTCACCCTGGAAAAGAGACTGGCTGTGCATCTGCCCAAGGTTTTCAAGGAGTTCCTGCTAACAATCCCAAATGTGGTACCAAAGGGCTTGATCAAAGGCATTTCAGAAACAGCCAAATCAGGTTTCTCTCTCTTTCTTTTTGTTTTTTAAGGGAGAACAACACTGAACATCACCAGTTATCCCAGAGAGCAACTGCTTAACCCTTACTCATCCTTTCTGTCTTCAAATATAGGGGCAGTCAGGCTAAATAAAGTCCCCCTACCACACTGCATTTTAATGTGAAGGACATCAAAGATACTTCTCTTATTCCATTCAGAACAGCTGCTGTCTCCAAGAGTCTGTATTTGTTAGAGGCCAGACCATTTTCTCCATGGAGACAGTGGAGTAGCAGTAAATATATTCTTCACATTACTTCAGTTTTATTTTACTAGCACTAGTTGACTACACAGAGCAATAAATTCATTAAGAGGACAAGCTGGTCCTCAGCTGCTTTGCTTGCTGTATTGTGTTATATCACAATATATCACACAACAATAAAAAAAGGCAAAAAAATCACATTTATCAATGTGGGAATGATCCATCTAAAAACCATAAGAGCCAACCATCTCCAAAAGCACAGGTGCTAGGTAGTGAACAGCACAACAAACTCATCTTCAAGAAACACCAAGAACTTCCTTGTGAAAATAACACACAGATTCAGATTTGCCAATAGCCTAGATGGTTTTGTGTCAAATAAAAAAATATATAATATTATATATAGGCTGGTATTTCATTTTGAGCATAACCTCAGTCATAATTTCATTTAAACATCTTCTATTTAAATGCTTTTAAAGAAGATATGCTTGAGTGTNACCCACAATTTACTACTAATTTTTGCACAACCCCCCCTAAAAATCTAGTGACAAAACAAGAATGGACAGCAGTGAGAAACTGCTCCCCAGTCCTCAGCCAGCCTTTAACCTCAGCATCCCCATGCATTTGCTCAGAATAGCTGTATTTTTGTGTTGGTTTCAAGCTAACATTTGTTACAGTCACCCTTTCCAAAGGTTTATTTTGTGCATCACATGCCTCTCTAACTCAAGGGTGCTTTCCAAGAGGAAGCAAACAACACAACAGTTATTATTTAGACTTGACCATCTGTTTAACACCAAACCCAAGAGTTCATTTCCTTTCCACTGCACTGGGAAAAGCTCCTAAAATGCTGCTTTTTTTTCCTGTTGTGTGAAGAAGCTGCTCAAAGACTTTCTCCCATGATGCTAGAAGCAACTGGGCACTCCATTCTTAATCTTAATAGTCTCTAAAAGCAGATGCAAGTGAGGTACCATTGAGCTCATTGGATTTCAGCAGCAATCTGATTACTGAGGGTTGTTAACTCTAGACCATGGATAATAATATAATATTATATTATAATAATATTTTGCTACTATTTCAGCACAGATCTATAAAATCATCTCCAAAGCTTTTCCCTGAGCAACACAGAAAACTTAGAATTGTTTTGAAGCTTTGGTTTGGGTTTTTTTTGATGTCCAAAACACAAGTGAGAATTTGACTGGACACAATTCACACACACACACTTTTAATGGGGGATTAAATACCAATTTCCTCCATTTATTTTATTTTTTATGGGTATGCAAAGGCCTGCAATAGCCCTGAAAAAGCACTTTCATCTTACACCCAAGCCAAGAGGATCCCTGTGGCATGAGCTGGTGAGAAGAAACCATGGGTAAGGATGCTTGGGGTTGATTTTCTTCAGTTGCTTGGGGTTTTTTTGGCTGTGGAGAATATCTGCCTATGAAAGAACTGAAGTGAGGTCATCAACTATGTTATCATCGAGCTGGAAACGTGTCAAGCTGACATATGTTTTTTGGGAGCCTTCAAATGAAGGGCTACTTTTCCAAGTAACAGGAATCCAAACAAAACAGTGTCTTAATCTAACTTGAAAATACTGTTCTCAGCACTAAATGCACCAGGAAACTACTTTTTGAGCGAAGAAAATAGGTTTTGAAGGTGCCTAAAAGCAAGTTAAAGGGAGTTATTTCTCTTTTCACCCTGGAAAAGAGACTGGCTGTGCATCTGCCCAAGGTTTTCAAGGAGTTCCTGCTAACAATCCCAAATGTGGTACCAAAGGGCTTGATCAAAGGCATTTCAGAAACAGCCAAATCAGGTTTCTCTCTCTTTCTTTTTGTTTTTTAAGGGAGAACAACACTGAACATCACCAGTTATCCCAGAGAGCAACTGCTTAACCCTTACTCATCCTTTCTGTCTTCAAATATAGGGGCAGTCAGGCTAAATAAAGTCCCCCTACCACACTGCATTTTAATGTGAAGGACATCAAAGATACTTCTCTTATTCCATTCAGAACAGCTGCTGTCTCCAAGAGTCTGTATTTGTTAGAGGCCAGACCATTTTCTCCATGGAGACAGTGGAGTAGCAGTAAATATATTCTTCACATTACTTCAGTTTTATTTTACTAGAATTAGTTGACTACACAGAGCAATAAATTCATTAAGAGGACAAGCTGGTCCTCAGCTGCTTTGCTTGCTGTATTGTGTTATATCACAATATATCACACAACAATAAAAAAAGGCAAAAAAATCACATTTATCAATGTGGGAATGATCCATCTAAAAACCATGATAAGAGTCAACCATCTCCAAAAGCACAGGTGCTAGGTAGTGAACAGCACAACAAACTCATCTTCAAGAAACACCAAGAACTTCCTTGTGAAAATAACACACAGATTCAGATTTGCCAATAGCCTAGATGGTTTTGTGTCAAATAAAAAAATATATAATA
>VYZU01056909.1:17694-32262 GCA_013401355.1 Ceyx cyanopectus | reverse complement strand
CAAAACAACCAAACAACAAACCAACCAAACAACAAACAGAATATACAAAACAATTTATCTAAGAGAGGTCACTATAAATCCAGATGAACAAAGATTAAAATAGCAGCAGGAAAAATTGACCATAGCAAATTGGTTTTACAAAGTCCTTTATCTCAGTGATAAAATAGATACAAATGAGAAGCATGCAGGGGAAAAATCACACAAAAGAATAACTACAAAATTTAGTGTAACATATAAAAGTTCAGTCTGGAATCCCACCCATATTTTAGCATATTTAGAAATCACAAATGTAAAGTGAACATAAAACTTTTGATGAGTCCTGAGATCAGGATAATTGGGTGTATCAAGTACAATATGTATGTTTGAAGCACCCCAAAATTTCATTTGGAAACAGAATCCTGTGTACAAAAAACCATAATAAATCATGACCATTCTAAGCAATGCAGTATGAGCAAGATACAGTCTGAACTTATTTTATTCACTGGAGATTTTACAAGATAAAAATTATCTTTCCTTTTTTTTTTTCCCCTCTAATTCATTTGTTGCACTGCTGCAAGTTTATCTGTCAGGAAAGTCCTACAGATTAGGGATATCAAGATAGCATTCAAATATATGTCTAGGCATTCATTAGCATAGTGAGCCACTGGGGACCAAATACAACATTCCATAAATGAACAGCTTTTGAACATCCTAAACTTAATAAAGGTTAAATTTCAGTTAACTGTGCACTGCATTGTGGTTCCCATGTTGTATCAAAAATGGCAATACGTTTTAAGCTTTCCTACAAAATAGAGACCAATTTGCATTACAGTGAGAAGAGAGTTCCCATCTAAGAGTTCAAGCACCATAATAAAAATGTTCTGTCTAGTCTACTTCTAAATGCTTCATCAGAGCTCCCAAAAGAGAAAAATTACAGGAGCTTTTAAAATACACTGACAGATAGCAGGATCATGCAGACAGTATTTTTCTCTGTAAATTCATTGTTAATGCTAGATGTGCTGTTGGAAACCTGACTTAATCCCATTTCTAATCTGCCTGTAATTTTCCAAATCTTAGAGATCTAAATTGTTCCTCCTGTACATTTTCCTATTCAGTATCTGAAACAGATAATGATTGTGATTCCTCTAAGTAATTGTAAAAAAGTTAGCAACACCAGACAGCTGCCATCAGTTTTGTAAAATACTAAAAAAAGCTAAGTAGAGAGGATGGACATAAGGAATTCTGAAAGGTCAAACTCTAAAGACAAGTTTTAAAGAACCTTTGTGTTATCTCTGCAGTTTTTAAAAATGTCAGAATGGATTTTGCCATATGGTTTCATAAATTCTCCCGATTTACATATGTCAATTCAAATTGATTATAAAGTGATTATGACCTTCACTGAGATTACTCAAACTGATTGGTTACTGAAGGAACTAGTGTCAGCTATATATCTATATATGCATTAGTATTTATTGATTCTGTTTGTATATATGAAAGCAGGTGTTTCAGAGTAAGACTTTTGAAGTGCTGACACTGAAATTATCAGTGACTTGGACTTGAAAAATAGAAAGAGTTCTCTTCTTCACTAATCCTTTACTAAGAATAATGTATATTTCATCATGGAGTTAATTTATGTAAAAGATCTTTTTTGGTTTTACACATATCCATTTATCTACTTAAGTTGTTACCTATCAAAATGATTCTCAAATCCTACGGCTTTCAAATCACATTATAAAAATTAAAAAATTATCAAGAGACATGGAACAAGTCCATAACAAACAAGACATTACTATAAGGTTTAGATCTGAGATGGATTTGACTTCCTAAAATCAGTGATTCAATCATAAAAGCAAGGCAAAAGAAAATGACTGAAAGAATTGAAGGAGTAGGCTTCTTTTAAAACCTTTGAAAATCTGAGGTATGATCACTGATAAGAGCAGCATTTAATTTTCTATCAGACATTAATGATTTAGTCAGTCAGAATAGAGAAGAGCAACAACAGAAAAAAAAACAAACCAGGAGCTTTAGTAGCAACAGACATATCTTAGGATTTTGATTAATGCAAAGGTACTTAAACATAGGACAGAACTAACAGGAAGGTACATGCATGAAAACAACTGTCAAGAGCACTGGACCAACTCAGTTCATGTGGTGATGTATACCTATCTCTATTTGTAGCTTCAGGATGTTAATAATAGACAATATTTCCTTTACCAAATAAGGATGATTAGTTTCAACAAGGCATTTTTACACACAGAGATAGTAGTTTCCTTTAGTACAACCACAGTGATTAGAAAATTTCAATATGAAAGTCAGCTAATAAATCTATCCCTTTCCTCTATTGATGAAATATTAGCAATAATAACCAGAACTATTTCTTTAAATATATCTTGGAGTAAACCCAGCTATCTGTAAATATCAATATGTGTAAGTTTGGATAATTTCCTTGCAATTATCAGGTAGCAACATATTTGGGTATGTTTTGTGCATACATGAACAGAAGTTTACATAATGCTCATGTATATCAGAAAGGAAGCTTACCCACTTTTTCAACTTCATGCAGTTGTTCTACATTTTTACTCCATTATTTCATGTAATAAGCTGAATTTAGTATCTCCCTTTCCCTTTCTTGTCTCATATACCCAAATCACTAGACAGTGACAAAAGACGACTGCCAATTATGAACTGGGAGTTGTCTGTACTTCTTTTACATTTTAAAAGTGCTGTATAAATCCCATTATTCCTAAATGTCCTTTTGCAGAAATTGAGAAGCTATAATTTTCTTAACTATATTTTCCTAGTCATATCCATGGAAATAATAAAACCAGCAACAACTCTGGTGCTGACTCATTCCCCATTGCCTCCAAAGACTTTTGTGTTGAATGAATATGAACAGTAGGTTTAAAAGGTTTTACCAATTGAACTGAGAAGTAAAAATGTGTTGCTTTTAATTCCCGTTCCAGAAGACTGTAAATTAAAACTGCAAATTCCTTTTCCATAATTCTAATAAGGGAATTAAACGTGTCCTTCTGATATTTTATTGTGTGTTGTTTTTGTGTCTGTTGGTGCTTTGCAACTGGGGAGGGAGCTACTGGCATTGCTCCTGCAAGAATCTCTGAGAAGGTTTTCCAGCTCCAGGCTGGAACTGCCTCCAGCAAACAAGCCTATCAGTGCCCCTTNTTTTTTTTTTTCCCCTCTAATTCATTTGTTGCACTGCTGCAAGTTTATCTGTCAGGAAAGTCCTACAGATTAGGGATATCAAGATAGCATTCAAATATATGTCTAGGCATTCATTAGCATAGTGAGCCACTGGGGACCAAATACAACATTCCATAAATGAACAGCTTTTGAACATCCTAAACTTAATAAAGGTTAAATTTCAGTTAACTGTGCACTGCATTGTGGTTCCCATGTTGTATCAAAAATGGCAATACGTTTTAAGCTTTCCTACAAAATAGAGACCAATTTGCATTACAGTGAGAAGAGAGTTCCCATCTAAGAGTTCAAGCACCATAATAAAAATGTTCTGTCTAGTCTACTTCTAAATGCTTCATCAGAGCTCCCAAAAGAGAAAAATTACAGGAGCTTTTAAAATACACTGACAGATAGCAGGATCATGCAGACAGTATTTTTCTCTGTAAATTCATTGTTAATGCTAGATGTGCTGTTGGAAACCTGACTTAATCCCATTTCNTCACTAATCCTTTACTAAGAATAATGTATATTTCATCATGGAGTTAATTTATGTAAAAGATCTTTTTTGGTTTTACACATATCCATTTATCTACTTAAGTTGTTACCTATCAAAATGATTCTCAAATCCTACGGCTTTCAAATCACATTATAAAAATTAAAAAATTATCAAGAGACATGGAACAAGTCCATAACAAACAAGACATTACTATAAGGTTTAGATCTGAGATGGATTTGACTTCCTAAAATCAGTGATTCAATCATAAAAGCAAGGCAAAAGAAAATGACTGAAAGAATTGAAGGAGTAGGCTTCTTTTAAAACCTTTGAAAATCTGAGGTATGATCACTGATAAGAGCAGCATTTAATTTTCTATCAGACATTAATGATTTAGTCAGTCAGAATAGAGAAGAGCAACAACAGAAAAAAAAACAAACCAGGAGCTTTAGTAGCAACAGACATATCTTAGGATTTTGATTAATGCAAAGGTACTTAAACATAGGACAGAACTAACAGGAAGGTACATGCATGAAAACAACTGTCAAGAGCACTGGACCAACTCAGTTCATGTGGTGATGTATACCTATCTCTATTTGTAGCTTCAGGATGTTAATAATAGACAATATTTCCTTTACCAAATAAGGATGATTAGTTTCAACAAGGCATTTTTACACACAGAGATAGTAGTTTCCTTTAGTACAACCACAGTGATTAGAAAATTTCAATATGAAAGTCAGCTAATAAATCTATCCCTTTCCTCTATTGATGAAATATTAGCAATAATAACCAGAACTATTTCTTTAAATATATCTTGGAGTAAACCCAGCTATCTGTAAATATCAATATGTGTAAGTTTGGATAATTTCCTTGCAATTATCAGGTAGCAACATATTTGGGTATGTTTTGTGCATACATGAACAGAAGTTTACATAATGCTCATGTATATCAGAAAGGAAGCTTACCCACTTTTTCAACTTCATGCAGTTGTTCTACATTTTTACTCCATTATTTCATGTAATAAGCTGAATTTAGTATCTCCCTTTCCCTTTCTTGTCTCATATACCCAAATCACTAGACAGTGACAAAAGACGACTGCCAATTATGAACTGGGAGTTGTCTGTACTTCTTTTACATTTTAAAAGTGCTGTATAAATCCCATTATTCCTAAATGTCCTTTTGCAGAAATTGAGAAGCTATAATTTTCTTAACTATATTTTCCTAGTCATATCCATGGAAATAATAAAACCAGCAACAACTCTGGTGCTGACTCATTCCCCATTGCCTCCAAAGACTTTTGTGTTGAATGAATATGAACAGTAGGTTTAAAAGGTTTTACCAATTGAACTGAGAAGTAAAAATGTGTTGCTTTTAATTCCCGTTCCAGAAGACTGTAAATTAAAACTGCAAATTCCTTTTCCATAATTCTAATAAGGGAATTAAACGTGTCCTTCTGATATTTTATTGTGTGTTGTTTTTGTGTCTGTTGGTGCTTTGCAACTGGGGAGGGAGCTACTGGCATTGCTCCTGCAAGAATCTCTGAGAAGGTTTTCCAGCTCCAGGCTGGAACTGCCTCCAGCAAACAAGCCTATCAGTGCCCCTTCAATAACATATTTAAGAGAGGAAAAACCTGTTGAGTGATTTCTTCCTTCCCAAATCTGAAGAAGAGTTTTGACTGATTTAAAAAACTTCTTTAGAAAACCAGTGTATTGCTTGTAGTACTTGGCAAATGAGGTGGTGCACTGAGTTGCAGGTTTCTATCCTAGTAATTGAATCTAATAGTTTGGTAGAAGCTCAAATTGACACTAAGTCAATTTGTGTCTAGCTAGTAATTTTACAGCATTCTATCTCTGTGCACCCAAAGTGAGTGAAAAAAGCTCTTATCTTTTTTTTGTTTGTTTAATTCTTCTTAGAAACCAGCATTTGCCAGGTAATATAATTCTGGAACAAACTGCTCCAAACCAAACACCATAGCTCTTAGTGGAAAATGAGCTAGAGAATATTTTTCTTCTAGAAAGTTATGGACAATACCTCACTAGAAAAGATTAAGTAAGATTGGAAATCTGAGATTCCCCACTCCCTTGTGTAGTGTCTTTTGCCTAAAATAAAGTAGAAACAGAAAAATAATATCCAAGATGTTCATTTGCAGGAACATGGAGACCTGCTAGAACAGTACTGGGTTTTATTCAGCTTTGCTTTANAGATCTTTTTTGGTTTTACACATATCCATTTATCTACTTAAGTTGTTACCTATCAAAATGATTCTCAAATCCTACGGCTTTCAAATCACATTATAAAAATTAAAAAATTATCAAGAGACATGGAACAAGTCCATAACAAACAAGACATTACTATAAGGTTTAGATCTGAGATGGATTTGACTTCCTAAAATCAGTGATTCAATCATAAAAGCAAGGCAAAAGAAAATGACTGAAAGAATTGAAGGAGTAGGCTTCTTTTAAAACCTTTGAAAATCTGAGGTATGATCACTGATAAGAGCAGCATTTAATTTTCTATCAGACATTAATGATTTAGTCAGTCAGAATAGAGAAGAGCAACAACAGAAAAAAAAACAAACCAGGAGCTTTAGTAGCAACAGACATATCTTAGGATTTTGATTAATGCAAAGGTACTTAAACATAGGACAGAACTAACAGGAAGGTACATGCATGAAAACAACTGTCAAGAGCACTGGACCAACTCAGTTCATGTGGTGATGTATACCTATCTCTATTTGTAGCTTCAGGATGTTAATAATAGACAATATTTCCTTTACCAAATAAGGATGATTAGTTTCAACAAGGCATTTTTACACACAGAGATAGTAGTTTCCTTTAGTACAACCACAGTGATTAGAAAATTTCAATATGAAAGTCAGCTAATAAATCTATCCCTTTCCTCTATTGATGAAATATTAGCAATAATAACCAGAACTATTTCTTTAAATATATCTTGGAGTAAACCCAGCTATCTGTAAATATCAATATGTGTAAGTTTGGATAATTTCCTTGCAATTATCAGGTAGCAACATATTTGGGTATGTTTTGTGCATACATGAACAGAAGTTTACATAATGCTCATGTATATCAGAAAGGAAGCTTACCCACTTTTTCAACTTCATGCAGTTGTTCTACATTTTTACTCCATTATTTCATGTAATAAGCTGAATTTAGTATCTCCCTTTCCCTTTCTTGTCTCATATACCCAAATCACTAGACAGTGACAAAAGACGACTGCCAATTATGAACTGGGAGTTGTCTGTACTTCTTTTACATTTTAAAAGTGCTGTATAAATCCCATTATTCCTAAATGTCCTTTTGCAGAAATTGAGAAGCTATAATTTTCTTAACTATATTTTCCTAGTCATATCCATGGAAATAATAAAACCAGCAACAACTCTGGTGCTGACTCATTCCCCATTGCCTCCAAAGACTTTTGTGTTGAATGAATATGAACAGTAGGTTTAAAAGGTTTTACCAATTGAACTGAGAAGTAAAAATGTGTTGCTTTTAATTCCCGTTCCAGAAGACTGTAAATTAAAACTGCAAATTCCTTTTCCATAATTCTAATAAGGGAATTAAACGTGTCCTTCTGATATTTTATTGTGTGTTGTTTTTGTGTCTGTTGGTGCTTTGCAACTGGGGAGGGAGCTACTGGCATTGCTCCTGCAAGAATCTCTGAGAAGGTTTTCCAGCTCCAGGCTGGAACTGCCTCCAGCAAACAAGCCTATCAGTGCCCCTTCAATAACATATTTAAGAGAGGAAAAACCTGTTGAGTGATTTCTTCCTTCCCAAATCTGAAGAAGAGTTTTGACTGATTTAAAAAACTTCTTTAGAAAACCAGTGTATTGCTTGTAGTACTTGGCAAATGAGGTGGTGCACTGAGTTGCAGGTTTCTATCCTAGTAATTGAATCTAATAGTTTGGTAGAAGCTCAAATTGACACTAAGTCAATTTGTGTCTAGCTAGTAATTTTACAGCATTCTATCTCTGTGCACCCAAAGTGAGTGAAAAAAGCTCTTATCTTTTTTTTGTTTGTTTAATTCTTCTTAGAAACCAGCATTTGCCAGGTAATATAATTCTGGAACAAACTGCTCCAAACCAAACACCATAGCTCTTAGTGGAAAATGAGCTAGAGAATATTTTTCTTCTAGAAAGTTATGGACAATACCTCACTAGAAAAGATTAAGTAAGATTGGAAATCTGAGATTCCCCACTCCCTTGTGTAGTGTCTTTTGCCTAAAATAAAGTAGAAACAGAAAAATAATATCCAAGATGTTCATTTGCAGGAACATGGAGACCTGCTAGAACAGTACTGGGTTTTATTCAGCTTTGCTTTATTCAAAAAATACCAACCAAACCCAACAAACCAACAACAACAACAAAACGCTCTTTAACATAAGCTGGTATATTTTTATATCCATAAGAGATAAATAACATGAAGCTGACCTGTGTCTGGGATACTTCACTCCCCAAAATAGCAGTAGTATTACAATAATAAAAATAGGGTTCTGTAGAGGCCATCCCAATTTATCTAAAGTATTGCTCTCCTGACACTGTCATTATATGAACACAAAGCTCTTCCTGCTCCCAGCTCCCACATGCAGTTTATAAATAGCTATAGTCCTCTCTGCAAAAACAGGTTGCAAACAATATGGAAGGAATCAGGAGTAGAAAATAACCTACTTTTTTTCTGGGGTCTAATTATTGTTTGTAATGCTGCAATAACCGGAGTCAAAGAACTTAAGTGCCCTGTGTGCTTTAGAAATTAACTTTTTTTTTTTCTTCAGGATTGTGTGGAAATTTATAAAGTAGTATTACAGTGGAGTCCACTAATTATAGGCTGATCAAATGAATAGTTGAGATTAAAAATAGCTTCTTTTGGGCTTGTTTGTTTGTTTCAACACTACTACTCCTTCACCCTTCACTTTTTTCTACTGAGAGGTATCCCTGCCACAGCATGGGGATTGGAACCAGATGATATTTACAGTCCCTTCCAATCCAAAACATTCTATGATGCTATGATTTGTCAGGAGTAACATGCATTGATCCATAACTCCTTGGAAAACGGAGTGAGTTCAGCCTCATCACTCAAGATTTGGCTGCACTATTTTATTCCCCTCCTCTACATTATTTTTGTCTACTGCATCTCCCACTGAGCTGTGCTGACTCCTGTTGATTCTATTCTTAGTCTCCTAGTTCTTCTCATATTTTGAGCAGGAATACATAACATCTAATTAAGGGTGTGAATTCCCTTATGCTGGAACCATCTAAACTTGGGCATTCCCAAGTGACTATTGCCTTGCAAAACACGAGCTACACTCTGAGATCATTTAGAAGCTTTGGAAAAGTAGCCTTTTAAACTAAAGACCAATGTCCAAAGGCAAAACTTACCTTTTGCTCAGCCTTATCAGAGATGAAGTCATACTCACTTGTTTCCAAAATCAGTTTCATATGTGAGACTTACATATGTGACTTTTTCTAAAAGTTAGTAACAACAGAAAACTTGTGAGTGCTATAGTGCAGACTGTTTTTTTTTAAAAAAATTAGGATTATATCAGTAATAATGAAAAACCATCCTCTTGGAGTATATGTTGCCTAGTGCCATTATAAACTTTAAGCCCGTTGAGTGACAATAAAGCATGGGCCTACAAAAGATCTAACCTTCAGTGATGAAAAATCCTTCTTTAACAGATCTAAAGTTTTAACACAAATTGGGCATGAAGTCCATTACAGAAACAATTATTTTATTGAACAAACAGAAGCAACAGCAATTCAATGAATTACATAACTGAAAAAAGGCTTCACAATGTTTGGCTGTATTTGTCTAGTATGAGTAGTAGTTCTCTACTCCCTCTAACCAGTGCATTTTATCAGAGTTCTGAAAGAAACTAAAATGACCTTCTCTTCTAAAATGAGAAGCAGTTTTAGGAGCTGAGAATCTAAAACAACTCTTATTATCATTACAGCATATAGACAAAATCTATCCCAAGAACATGATGCTATAACAAAAACCTTTAGCATATGGAATTCCCATTTATGGTAATGGATGAAAAAAATCTGTTCTAAATACTCATAACAAATTCAGAGTATTTTTATAAATATGCATGGTAAAAAAAGCTAAAGAAATATGAAGCATCCAGTGTTAAGTTCCTCAGTTTTGCTAATGCGCTAGAGCAGGACATGTCAACTTTCTACAATAAGCCTAATTCTGTATCACTTTTCAATTACTTCATTCCACTCAAAACCCCAAATACATCATATCTTTAGCACATATCTCCAGCAAGTCAACACAGAAATTCCACAGAATGGTAGAGGTTGGAAGGGACCTTAAAAGATCATCTAATCCAACCCCCCCTGCCAGAGCAGGATCACCTAGATCAGGTCACACAGGAATGCATCCAGGTCAGTTCTGAATATCTCCAGAGCAGGAGACTCCACAACCTCTCTGGGCAGCCCCTTCCAGAGCTCTCTCACCCTCACTGTGAAAAAGTTTCTCCTTATGTTTACATGGAACCTCCTGTGTTCCAGCTTGCACCCATTGTCCCTTGTCCTATCACTGGATATCACTGAGCAAAGCCTGGCTCCACCCTCCCTACACTTACCTTTAACATATTTATAGACACTGATGAGGTCTTCCTTCAGTCTCCTCCTCTCCAAGCTAGAGAGACCCAGCTCCCTCAGCCTTTCCTCATAAGACAGATGTTCTACTCCCTTCAGCATCTTTGTAGCTCTGTGCTGGACTGCTGCACTCTTTCATGCAGTTTCCATAGCAGAAAGGTTTCCCCCTTTAGCATACAGCACAGGTCAGTTCCATTAATCTGCTAGCACACTGTTCCTCAGGCATTAAATGCCAGCAGTAGAGGGCTCAAATTTATGCTGTGACCATGTGGGCCCAGGCCATGGAAACAGAACGGGTTTCTGGACTGTGCTACTGAGTGAAATGTGACATAGGAAAGAAATGAACCAATGTTAAAAATCACAAGACTTCTTACAGGACTGAGCAAGAGGAAGAAGTCTGAGAACAGATTTTGACTGAAGCCATCCATCAAACAGTAAAGAGAAAACAATGCTAGAAGGGAGAATAAATGAAACCAAGCCACAGAAATTAAGCTGATGTAATAAAAACTGACAAGAGTAAGAAACTAAGTAATATAGAAGAATTACATATACACAAAAATTATAATCAGTGCAAAAATATAAAGAAGCACTCCACTTGTAAATATTAATGTACCTTACAAATATAAAAAACAGAATTTCCAGGTAAGACAAAATTTAAGAAAATACACAGCTGTATTGTGATATAAACAGCTAGTTTAACCAGCTAAAAAAAAAAAACAAAAACAAATAAAGGATCTTCAAAAAACTTCTTTTCTCATGAAATTCTTACCTCAAGATGTGAAAACCTGTATTCTGTAGTTTATCATCCCCTCTGCGTGTACGAAATTTCACCCAACTACTCTGTTCTGAAGTCAGTAATTTATGTTTGTCAGAGCATGTGAATTTCTTAAACTTTTTTTCATCCGTTCCACTTTTCAAATTAAGAAAACTTTCTTTTCTCATTGTGAGATACTGCTGAATCTACTTTTTGAGTTAAATAGGGAGTGTTCTTTACCTATGTCACTGTCTCCAGTCTCTTGCAGTGTTGCATTCTCACCTATATGCCACTATCTTTTCCAAGACATGGCTGTGGACCTACCACATTTCAAATAAAAATTTTACAGAAACAATTAACAGTCCTGCAGTCTCTTCCACTTCTTATTCTGTTCACCAGAAAAACAGATGAAGATCACAGAATCTGAGAGATACCACTGAACCTAAATTAAAGAGGAAGAAGAAAAAGGTCTAAGTATAGGAATGGTAAGTATAAAGGAAAAAGTAGGTAATAGAACACATGAAAAATACCATACACAGGCTCCAGACACATTAGGTTTAGGGTTGGGTTTTTTTTTTGTATCAGAAAATATGGTAACTTGAGAGGTCTGGGGACAACAGAACAGCACATAGCACTTCAATAGTTAGTATCAGTGCTATTTAAAAATAAAATTCCTCCTACTCCTTTTCACAATTTCATGTTATGTATCTAAATATACTGTAAGGATCACTTTCACTGTTACCAGAGCACTGCCCTGGGAGCTCATATTGACTTGCCCATTATAATCCCTTGACTCCTTTTAGAGTAACAGAAACATTCTTAAAAACCTGTAAACCTTGCTTCTGTTCCTTGCTCTAGCCGTATGACTTTCCAAGTATCTGTACTAACACATATTTTTGAGGGAACACAAGTTACTAAACAATCTAGATTACACTGCAGAACTATGTTGACATCATTATTACTTGATATTCATCAGTATTTGCATCAGTAACACATTTTTCAGTGATCTTTGATTACACTTCTTTGATAAAATTGTTTGAAAACATGAACATTTAGTGTTACAGCTATAGAGTTACTTTTATGCCAATCTTGTAATCTTGTCAAAGCATTAAGTAAGCTTTCTTTAAAACAGCTATTTTCCCTAAAACTACATTGTGTGTGTTAATTATATTCTTACCCTTTTTTGGTTTAATCAGCTTAGTCACGTATGAGTTTTCCATTAGATGACAGTCTAACTCAGTCATAGTCACTTCATTCTTAAAAACAATGGTATCACAGAGGCATAAATACAGCCTTCAGAAATTTTATCACAAAAAGCTACAGTTAGTATCAGCAAATCAAAGATCTAGCCAGCAAACCCTCAAGTGAGTAAGGTAATTCCATACAAATAGATTAGTAAGACATACCAATATCATTATCTATATAGAACCTCTGATTCCATTACATTTTAAAATAGGATTAGGCCACAAACAGGGTGAAGCTACAGTGAAACTACATCCAACTGATATTTAAACAAATCCAGATTCTCTTATTTCTTTCCAGTACACAATTCTTTAGGGGTTTTTTTTCCCCCCTTCTGTTAAGATATAGAAGACCCTCATAAATGTCAGGGACAACTGACTTACATCTGGAGTGACTGGGGAAGTTAAGTGTCTGCAAAAGATAAGCACATTAAATATTTTTTGTTTAATCTTCAAATAATATTCATATTAGTTAATACATATACATATTTCAAACCTTAATGTTTTAAAGTTAAAACTTTGCTGCTTCTATAGGAGTTATGATTCTCAAACCAAAACATGTGCACTAGCAAGAAATTAATACAAACTGCTTCAAAGTGATGCATGGACACTGTGTGACTGCACGTTGAAGATTACTTCCTGTTCTGGACCCTCTGGCTGAAAAAAAATATAATGGATTTTTTTTTTTTTTTTAAGTAGAGGAAGGATGATAAAGATGACCAGAAGTAAAAAATTGCTTCCTATTACATTAGGATTCCCCTTAACAAAAATAGCTAACAAAGCATATACAAAATATACAAGAGTATACATGGTATACAGATTTTTTTTTTACTATAACACTTAAAAGAATAAGGCATCATCAAATTAGCAGAGATTATAAAACTACAGGTTTTATAAAGCAAGAGAAAGTAAACATAAAGTATAACTGCACTCTGATTTTTGAAACTTCAGCATTCTTTCAATTGAGTGGTTTAATCCAAAACTATTAAATTTTTTTTTTTAAATATTGATGAGTCAACTAGGTAAGGGCTGTAAATTCAGGCTATGGCCAAAATTTATTTTTTACTTGCACTGCTTCAAAAATATATTCAAACTTTATCCTATTACAGCTGCTTATCATAAAAGTTACATTAATCTTCCTAATACCACAACAGTGGTGACCATCACACCCTTTCTTCTCAAACTGATAGTCTCTTCTGACTTCACCCCAGAGATTTACTTTTTTTTGCCATATCTTTAAAGTTCTTCAGGAGTCTTGTCTCTTTCTGTTAGTTTCTGCCTCCTCAACCTACTTTGTTTCATCAGTTTATTAGTTGTCACTTCCTAACTATCCATTTGTCTATCTCTGCTGTACCTTTCCTCTAACAGTCCCAAGTAGAAAACCAAGAGTGAAAACCACAGGAACTGCATCTTAAGTGCCAACTACTATGACATAATTAATCTTAACTAGGAGTCCCAGATAAAGACTATCATAATAAAAACAAATATTAAATAGTTAATATGACATTAATATTATTTCCTCAAAAAAAACCCAACCCCAAAACAACAGTGAACAACAAATAACAACAACAAAATGTCAATAAAAACACATTAGACTAAAATCTTTCTGAGATACATCTTTTATTTTTAAGGCACATAATTTCAAAGAAACTGCCAGTGAATCTTATTTCCAGTGTAAACTACTGCACAGCAGTACTGAAAGGATGTTGCAGCAGAAAGTAATGTGATCCTGAGTCTTGATCAGTTTAACGTGCAATGAGACAGTAAACAAAAGACTGCATTGTTGGAGGAAAAAACCCTCAAAAAACAGCAGGGATTAAAGCAGGTAAAGAGCTGTTTAATCTCTCTCAAAACTATGCAGAGCAAATTCCTCATGTTTTATTGAGAGAAAAGTTGTGTTAACTTTTTCATTTTTTCCCCAAAAACCTTCCTAGCATTGTAACCTCTAACAAATACACAATAGTAAAAGCTTCTATTAACCTTGGGGTCATCGTCTTACTTTATAGGATACTGAGCACATTTTCAATAAGTTATATGTGGAGAAGTGGAAACAGCTGCAAGTTCACCAAATGTATATCCTGAGTCAGGTAAATACAAAACACAAATATATGTAAATACAGACCAGGTGTATTGATAACTCAGAAAAGCTGAGTATATTACACTAGCAGAGACATGGCTTCTGGTCAGAAATTTCCTTATGCCCACCTGAACAGGCTGCCCAGGGAGGTTGTGGAGTCTCCATCTCTGGAGACACTTAAGACCTGAATGGATCTGTTCCTGAGTTTTT